>CABEEJ010002934.1:83943-95846 GCA_901482245.1 Timema douglasi
GGTCCGAAATGGTTTTCCACTCTCCCTCTACGCAAATGCGGGTTCACTTCCTCTAATTCAACCTTCCTAATTCCTAATCCATTAGCGTAATTAGTACTTAAAGCGTATAACCCGAACGGTTAGTAAGACTTTGTGCTAAATAATAATAATAATAATATGTATTTTATTTATTCGTTCAGTTACTCCTACTATAATGGTATTTATTCTCTTTTGAGTTTGGTAAAAATTAATTTGAATTGTCATATTAAAAAACTTATTTTATATTGTATACCGACTTTAACCTGCTTTTATAATAAATATTACATTAGGTATATTAGAGTTATGTATATTTTATATATGTACACTAGAACCATATTAATCCGAACTAATCGACCGAAGTTTGTTCAGATTATCGAAAATTCGGATTAAGCAGGAGAATACAGAGATACAATATTTTCACGAATTTTAAACTATAGTTGAATGAGTCTAATCAAATTGATTTAATTGGCAGGAAAACAAATTGTGTTGACTACAGCATGTAAATATTAAGCATTTATCATCAGATAATATCATTGTTTCTCACACTTCTCTTTTAATTTGAGCTTGTTAACCAATAGCATATTTTTCTTTTGACTCAATTTTTTCCCCTCGTTTTTACCAAAAGTATGATAGGATTATCCGGTCTAACGTGGTTTTACTGTATAACCTAATTCCTTTTGCTACCTTTTGAGAACTAACGTTAGTATATTTCCATTAAAAAGGGTATACTCTTGTGTCAGGTTTTACAGATCACATTATCAAAATACGTAATTAATAAATCATTTCTCAATTAGGTCTTAAATAATTCGGCCAAAATCGTTTTTTTTTTTTTTGCATTTTCTTAGACCTTATTGTTATATTTAAGCCCGTACATTATAGTCATTTAAACTCGTTTCGATTTTTATTTCGTGACAGGATACACAATGCTACGAAGCTACGTGTGTTTGTGTGTCTACCCACTAAAAGCTTTGACCAAACTTGGAACACTCAGGGCACCGCCGGGTTAATTGGGTGTTTCTTTGACTTACTATTTTAGGACCTGAAGTGCCCAGGGATTTTTTTAAAAGCAATTTCAGACAAATTGAAGCTTTAAAAGCAGCGTAAAGCGTTTAGTTACTGTGGACATAGCCAATTTTCAGGAAAATTGATTATTCGTTTAGAAAATATTTCTCCAATTTGAGCAAAATCTACTATCACCACAGTTATTTAATAAGGTTTTATGAACATAATCATGAGGCTTGACCAAAATTGTCCATAGTTCAAAAGTTTTTTAAGCACCGCGTCTTACTACCCGTTTGGGTTAAACGCATTTGTACTAATTACAATAATGTGTTAGGGATTGGGAAGGTCGAAACTGGAGGAAGTGTACTTGCATTTGCGTGAAGGGAAAGTGAAAAACCACTTTCAGTTCACCCGATCGGGATCGACATCCGATCTTCCCCTCTTCGGTGGTCTAGTCTATTGCAAGAGTAACGTCTTAAATTTCAAAACCTAACTATTTTTATTTAATCTGAACCCATCTAGGTAAGCCTCTTTCTCTCTCTTTCTCTCTCTCTTTCTCTCTCTCTTTCTCTCTCTCTCTCTCTATATATATATATATACATTACTGGCAATGTGTGAAATCTAAGCGTTCTATAAAATGCCAGAGTGGTTTTGGCAAAGTATATATCTCATACTTATTTTTAAGTTCTTTGTCTTTTTGAAGTGCAGGAATATGTTATCAATTATTTTATCCAGTTCTATATAAGTCTTGCGCCGTTTTCTTGCAGGTTCACCTAATTCCTAGGATTTAAGTTGGTCAGGTTAGGTTTGTTTGGAATTGGGTAGTTAGGTATAAGGTTAGGTTAGCTATTGTTCTCGGTAATATATAATGACTGGTTATTCTATAAATTTCCTACGAAAAATATGAAATACAATAGCAAAACTAATTTATTTCATACTTTACTAAAACCACTTAGGAATTATATAGAAAGCCTAAGCATTTTATATTATGCCAGGCTTACTTCATCTATTAACATACAAGTTCCTTAAACACTATCACACTTAGCCAGGGCGCACACATGCTGACACAAAACCTTTCGAAACTTGATGAAACGAAACATATTGAAACGACGAAACAAATATTTTCTGTCTGTGCAAAAGGTGACCTGGCGGTCTAGGGGTAAGGTGTCAGACTTCTGTGCTGGATGTCCGGGGTTCAATCCTCGGTCCCGGAAAAGATTTATCTGATTACCAAACCCTTCCTTCACCTCTGACAAGACATCTTGTGAATGTGTGGAATGCCAGGCCTCCACTGTGGTTCGGATTCCACCTTAAACTGTAGGTCCTCCATTTCATCTCTCAATCACCCTATCATTACACATTAGCGTAAGTGCGTATAACCCGAACGGATAGTAAGACGCGGTGCTAATAATAATAATAATAATAATAATAATAATGTATGTGCAAAGATGGCGGTGTGTAATGTTGTCTATATNTTGTGAATGTGTGGAATGCCAGGCCTCCACTGTGGTTCGGATTCCACCTTAAACTGTAGGTCCTCCATTTCATCTCTCAATCACCCTATCATTACACATTAGCGTAAGTGCGTATAACCCGAACGGATAGTAAGACGCGGTGCTAATAATAATAATAATAATAATAATAATAATGTATGTGCAAAGATGGCGGTGTGTAATGTTGTCTATATTGATACAGATGAAGTGTTGGCTATAATTTCCTTTTATTTGTTGGTTAAGCAGGAGAAAGCATCAAGTAGGAGATGGGGTTCACCCTATCAATGAAAAAAATAATTGAGAAATGTTCTTTGGAAAATTACACATCTTTGTCTCTATACTCACTACCGGTAGTCTTTTTCGATATTTTTAAGCACAGACAAAACAAGAATGATCAACACAGCTCAAGTTTTGAAGGAGACTATCGTCACGTGGCCAGGCCGCCCGACTTGCGCTTGCGCAGTGGCGTATTTTTTTCACGAAACACGCGAAACAAACTGGATGAAACATGAGAGTAGGGAAGACAGCTGCTTTGTTTCAACGTGTCTCACTGTGTATCGTCGTGTGTCATCACTTTTGTTCCACTTTGGGCCAGCATTTGTGCAGTGACTCATTTGAAAGCATGTGATTAAAGTGGAATGACACACGATTAAACACAACGACACAAAAATGTTTCGTTTCATTATGTTTAGAAACCTTTGTGACAGTATGTGTGCCCTAGTTAAGATAAAGACATAGACATTCGAGTAATAGTATCGTATTAAGGTGCGTATTCACTTGAACATTTGTTCGTGCGTGTTCTGTTCGCTCTGTTAGTTCGGAGTAAAATGCTCAAGTGAATACCTGTTCGAGAACACGCGCCGAACGGGACCGAACGAACCGAACGTTATCGAACAACTGACCGCTTTTTGGGAATGCTCAAAGGAAGTAATTTATACACCTGTGCTCAGAGGATACGTGTTTTCAGACCGTTCGGAGTGTTTGCTGCGATGGAGTGGGTCGCAGAAGAATGTTTGAGGTTAATAGATATCTATGAAGAAAACACGATGCTGTGGAATCCTCAACATGGACTTTTATTACAATAAAATTTAAAAAACAAAACACGATGCGTGTGATACAACGTTTGAGTGCTTCGTTCAATGCGACACAAGTTTCCCTAACTCTAACGCCAATACGTTGTTTTGAAATCTTAAACAGGTACTGCAAGCTCGCAAATAAGTGCCCAGTTTCTAAAAAACGTAACGTTAGTGCCAAAAGATCTTTCACTGGTATTGCTTTACAGAACTTTGTGTCCTTCTTCCCAGTTTTATGGCTGACAAGGTTAACCAAAGTCTCGAGATGACATTCGGGTGAAATTTCGGAAAATTCTTTCGTATAATACCCTTAAAAGTTATGTATATTGCCGCCTACAAAACAACCGCCTTATCCACATTTTCCTGTGTCACTTTTTATTCTTTTTAGTCAATGCACAGAGCACAAAGAAATAATCTGCTGCAACTATCAAATCGATTTTGAGACTGAGCTCCAGTTGTCCTGTTCGTGGCAAACTTGGCGGAAACAAGTCGAGCACCAGCAAACGGTCTAAATACTCGCAGTATTCGGACGTATCATTTGTTCGAGTTCGTTCGGGATGTTCGGCTTGTTCTGTTCGTTTGAAGTAAAATGCTCAAATGAATACGCTCCTTTGGGTTCCTAAATTTGGTAGAAATCTGTACATTTAAAAGTTAGGACACACATGTCACTGATAAAGTGCTCGAAATCACACAAGTATATTTTAATTATGTAATAGTATAAAACTGCATCGGTGGTTGCATGGTCTAACACGTCACTATCGTGAGACTAGATTTCTATTGATGGGAGATTGGGGTTCGAATCCCGATTGAGTATATTAAGTTTTTTTTTATCCTATCCTTTGCGTGAATTGCAAGTAAATTTCTTCTAAAATTCTTAACTCCTTGTCCATATTCCATTATGCGTAAAACCCAAACGGATACTCGGATGCAATGAGAGAGAGAGATTTAAAAAAATCTAAAATGCTTACACACTTATTCGCAGAGCTGAGCGAGCAGGTTCTGGGCTCGACTCCCACTCAAACATGTTCTACTCTTATGAGCCATCTGAGTATTTGAAACAATTTTCTCGTTTTCTCGCGCTAATGATCTGGCCCGCCGCTGCCGTTAATGAAGAGCGTGTCTCGTCCCTAGGACCCATCCATCAACTCCATGCACCCCCTCTCGACCCCGGAGCACCAGGCTACTTGACGACACCCCCGGGGGTCGACCACACTTGCCCCTTGCTCTGCCATTAACCGGAGAAGTTGGGGGTGCTCTCAAGCTGCGTGGCTTTATAGAGCCTGGCTGGCAGAGTAAGAACCTAGGTTCATAGCCAGGGCTGCCACGCACACGGAAAAAACAAAATAATATAAAATAGGGTAAGTTTATTTGAATACATTAATGTTGGACCAATAATATGATCTAGGATAACTTTATTTGAATCATTAACGTTGGACCAATAATATAAAACAGGGTAACTTTATTTGAATAAAAGTTTTCCTATATTATTGGTCCAACGTTAAACATTTGAGTTTTTTTATTGCGTCTTATAACATTTAATCTAATTGTAATCACACATTTTTATATTATATTTTCTTAAAAAATTGTTTCCGGCTAATAAATTTACATTAATTATTCATGGCAACTTTTATATTTCAATTTCAAATCTTTCCAATAAATTTGACTGTTCATAAGAGTATAACTTTATACTTTACATTTTAAAATGTTAATGGTCATTTACTTTTAATCATTATTTTTCTAATAATTGCTTTCTCTTAATATTTTCTTAATACTTTTTATGTATTTTAAACTTTAATATTGTCATTTTATACATGAACACATTTTTTGTCATCTTCAACACTTAGGGCTTATAACTGGTATAAGATACAAACAACTTCCTACGTTATTCTACATTATACATTACTTTTTCATTTCTATAGAACATTTTATTTTAAGTTTATTTAACTACACATTGATTAAAATATAATTTTCTTGATGATTTGTTTAAAATATCACTATTGCATTAAAAGTTATGTATTAGTAACGTTTTGTTTTTTAAACCTATTCATAATCATAAAATTCTTCATAAATTATAACTTTATAATTTAAATGTTACTTGCTATTTATTTTTAACTATCAATTTCAATAATTAATACTTTTTCATCATTGCCTTCATGCTTTTAGGTATTGTAAACTCTTAGTATTTTATTTGACTTAATTATCACTAATAAAATTGTTATTTGCTACTAATATCAAATTATCGACTTATTTCTCTAACACTTGATGTGGATTTGCTTACAAAAAGTTGTTATTATTATTATTCTCTTAATTAAAAGTGTTCTTCCTTAGTTAATTAATCTTAAATTTCCCCTTACCAACAAAACCACGAATATTATACAAATTAATTTTAAAAGTTTATCATTAAATTTAAATCACAATCAAATGATCAATTATTTTGTCTCCATATTTTTGTTTGTTAAAATAGCTGCAAAACTTATTGAACCTCAACTCGGGTCTTCTTTCATTTCTCCTTCTCTGTAAACCTTAGATACAATCCAGAGGACCTCTTAGAAGATAAACTTCTCCTCTGGCTTCATTGATATCATTTTACTATGTAACTATTTTAAAGGCAGTGGAAATATCCATCAAAAGGGAAAGCTGCAGATGTCATTTCTTGAATAATATTTTTATTTATTATTAGCACCGCGTCTTACTACCCGTTCGGGTTATACGCACTTAAGCTAATGTGTAATGGTAGGGTGATTGTCAGATGAAATTGAGGACCTACAGCTTAACGTGGAATCCGAACCACGGTGGAGGCCTGGCGTTCCCCACATTCACAAGATGTTTTGTCAGAGGTAAAGGAAGGGTTTGGTGATCAGATAAATCTGTGCCGGGACCAAGGATTGAACCCCGTCCGCCCGCACAGAAGTCTGACACCTTACCCCTAGACCGCCAGGTCACCCTTTGACTTATATGAATACGTGAAATTAGATCTAGTATTTTTTTATAGCACCGCGGCTTACTATCTTTTTAGTCTACACGCATATGCACTAATTACGCTAATGAGCTAGGGATGAGGAATGTTGAATTTGGAGGAAGTGTACCCGCAAATGCGTGGAGGGGGAGAGGTTTAAAAAAATGGAAAACCACCCTCAGTACAACTTACCGGGATTCGATCCCCGATCTTCCTGTCGTCAGAACTCTATTCTTTCGCGAGAGTGACGCCTTAGACCAGGGTTATTCAACCTTCTAAGGCCCAAGGGCCAAAGTTTCTGTCTCTTGTTGGCTCATGGGACACAACATTGTACCCATAATATTAGGATTGAAAGTATTATTTATCTTTTGGTGTCCCGAGTGTATCGGCGGTGATGAGGGAATCCGAACACTCCCGATTATGTTCGAACACTCCCGAAATAGTATTCTCTCCCTTGTTTACTATAGCACTCATTTGCCGGTTTAAGGTAAATTTGTATAAAAACGTAATATTTTTATTCACGTATAAAAAGTTACAAAATAACTTAAAATAACTATTTACTTTATTATTATTATTATTATTATTACCCGCCTAGGTTGCGTAGTTAGCCAATGTGCTAGTTTCGTGTTGAGCTAGACTGCCGATGACGGGGATATCAAGGTTCGAATCTCGGTCGGGTGAATGGGGGGTGGTTTTCCTAAATTATTTAACACACTCCCTCCACGCAAATGCGGGTTCACTTTCTATAAATTCAACCTTCCCAATTACAAATCAATTAGCCTAATTAGTACTTAAAGCGTATAACCCGAACGGTTAGTAAGACGCGGTGTTAAATAATAATAATAATAATACCATCCCCTTTTCATAAGAAAAGGCAACAAGAAAAACATAATAGATTACTTAAAGGTATTCATAGGTCAGGTCTTGTGATCTGCAACTGTTACGTTTTACAGATACTATCACACATAAAATAAGCCAAAAATAGGGTAGGTAAAAAGGCAAAAATTCAGTTTGTATTTTCTAAAGGTCCTTCCGGTGAACATTGACCTGTATTACTCCCTCTTTCTACTTATTTCTATCTCGTTTCCATTCATATACTTTTCCATCCCTCCAGTCTTTCATTCACTTGTTCTCACGTATCCCCATCCTTTCTTAACCCTCTCCTTTTTATTTCTGTTTCTTATATCAAATGACTAGAATTTTTATTCGTGAGGCTCTTCAAGAAACCACCACGCACGAAGCTTAATTTCAAGTCTTTTGACTGGCGTATTATTATAATTTTAATGATAGAATTACCTCTGTATGTGGACCTAAGTACAATCACTCTTATTTTCTTTCTTCTTTGTTTTCTCGTTTCGGAACTGCAATTACTTTGAACATAACGACCTCGGCTTCTTGTGTTAACAATCGTTCTGCTAACCGCTTCTTAATATGGCTGTTTCATGATGGTGGGAAGATATATTGACCTAGTTTTAGAGATAGCTAGACGGCATCTCCTTTATTTGCTCACAGGAACAAGGTACATATACAGATGTGATTATACCAACAGTATTAAACCATGAGTCAACCTCACCACCTTAGCGAACGTGAAACCAGATAAATAATGTATGTCTTCAAACCCTACTTTACCACTCTTAAATAAATTACACAGCCGGATGGGTTAAGAAAAATTGAGTTTTTCAAATCCATTTGAATTAAAATAGTCAAACAGTAAGAGATTATTCCCTTACTTCACGACATGACTCCTAGTTGTCACTCACTCCACTCCCCGACATGACTTCTAGTTGTCACTCACTCCACTCCCCGAAGTGACTTATCGTTGTCACTCACTCCACTCCCCGACGTGACTTCTCGTGGTCACTCACTCCACTCCCCGACGTGACTTCTTGTTGTCACTCACTCCACTCCCTGACGTGACTTATCGTGGTCACTCACTCCACTCCCCGACGTGACTTACTCGTGGTCACTCACTCCACTCCCCGACGTGACTTCTCGTGGTCACCTACTCCACTCCCCGACGTGACTCCTCGTGGTCACTCACTCCACTCCCCGACGTGACTCCTCGTGGTCGCCCCACTTTGTCACCCCTCCTTGTGACACTTTCTTGTTTACACCCTCTTATAAGTCACCCACACATAACTCACTGTTCCTGACACTCTTTATGTTCAACTTATTATCATTTTATCAACAGTTTTCTGAGCCAATGGGAGGGTGGACTCGTCAGCACTTGTGCTATCGCGGCCGATGATTGACCCGGGTGAGTTCCGTGTCTGGCGGTGATAGGGAAAGAGGACTGCGTCCATCTTCAGTCCTCGTGTTACGAACACGTCTTTATGAGGCGCTGGTAATCGGATTACGGGGTCCATCGCTTTACTTTGAGTTCTCTTGATGTTGGGGGTAGGCTATATAAGGTTGGTCAGTCTGAACTGAAACTTATTGAGGGCATTCAAGTGTCAAAGTTAGCAAAAGCTCGCACCAGGGAAACTTAAAACTTCTGCTGTGAGATTGAAGTGCATTTTTGAAAAGGTGTCAAACATATCTAAAGCTACAGGTTGGAAAGGAGTGAATGCCAAATGTATTCCAGAATAAAACTGGTCATGGCCGGATTGACCCTCGCACATTTTGGAAATAAACCTTGGCGTGAGAGGTTTATTAAAATATACTCACTAGAAAATCGGAACATATGTTTTGGTTTGGAAAACTGATTACTGAATAGTCGAAGTGCTCTAAATACAAATTTGGGATCTATTGGGTCAAATTATCATACTCATGACTTTTGGATTAGGTTGGTTTGAACAGCTTTACAGAAAAAAAAAAGTTTGGTGATATCTCACGAGACCTGTGGTTTGAAACGTTGTGTCGCGCATAGTCTTACATAGTGTCCCCTGATGAACACACGGGCACTGGATATGTGAAGGACACTTGCATCACTTGCAATGGGAGGGATATTTGCATCACTTGCTATGGGAAGGACACTTGCATCACTTTCCATGTGAGGGACACTTGCAACGTGAGGGATATTTGCATCACTTGCAATGAGGACACTTGCATCACTTGCCATGGGAAGTACACTTGCCATGGGAAGTACACTTGCCATGAGAAGGACACTTGCATCACTTGCCATGTGAAGGACACTTGCATCACTTGCCATGAGAAGGACACTTGCATCACTTGCCATGTGAAGGACACTTGCATCACTCGCCATGTGAAGTACACTTGCCATGTGAAGGACACTTGCATCACTTGCCATGAGAAGTACACTTGCCATGGGAAGTACACTTGCCATGAGGACACTTGCATCACTTGCCATGTGAAGGACACTTGCATCACTTGCTATGAGAAGGACACTTGCATCACTTGCCATGTGAAGGACACTTGCATCACTCGCCATGTGAAGGACACTTGGATCACTCGCCATGTGAGGGACATTTGCATCACTTGCCATGTGAAGAACACTTGCATCACTTGCCATGTGAGGGACATTTGCATCACTTGTCATGTGAGGGACATTTGCATCACTTGCCATGTGAGGGACACTTGCATCACTTGCCATGGGAAGGACACTTGCATCACTTGCCATGGGAAGTACACTTGCCATGTGAAGGACACCTGCATCACTTGCCATGAGAAGTACACTTGCCATGAGAATGACACTTGCATCACTTGCCGTGAGAAGGACACTTGCATCACTTGCCATGTGAACGACACTAATAAGACACATATTTGTGTGTGAAGCGCTTCAATGCCCCGTTCAGGCTGTCCGCTTAGTAACACATTAATTGAACATTTGTATACATTGTTTTTGTGACTATCAACTAAGTTGCTTTGTCTAAGCTGCGACAATTACTTGCGGCTGTAGTGGTGCGGCTACGGCCGCAACAGACCGTGGTGACACTAGCCTAAAGGGACAGCCTCGTGGGGTGTTTTCCAAGACGCGTCTATTTCCAGATGGATTAGAGTACAAGTGATGCGAGTGACAGAACCTTTATGGATATTTTGACGGAGGAAGGAGATGACAACAGAATAATGTTAACGTGGTTGTAGAACAGAAGGTGAACACATTTCTGTATGTACTTGTACGTCGGATGTTTTAAATCATACACGCATGGATGTTGTTGGAACACTTAACTCACACAGCACCACATCCTGTGAGTGGGTCATTAGCAACTATACTTTTCGTTATTTAATTATATTAACATACAATATTCATTAACAAATACGAAATACTCTAGCACTGTCGCTGCGGCTCTAGCCGCGAGCACTGCTCACTCCACCAGTCGCCATCGCCTTGTGTTGCAGACCAAACTCAGTCAGCACATGTACGAATACTGCGACTCCAGCCGCAGTCACATCTTGGACAACGAACCTTTAAGGTGGGGGTGTAAAGAACCGGAAAAAAGGCTATTTTTTTAAATATTTTTTGTATCACCACCTCTTATAAGAAATCAAATACATCTCCAGTAAAAACATGGAGTTTACGTTTCTTCACTTGGTGATATCAACGGTTGTTGAATATCTGTCAAGGATGTCCTGGAATTGAATGACAACTTTTTTCTCTTCATTTAAAAAGTTTGTCAACTAATGCCGCTATTCTCAAGACAAATATTACCACAACTGTTGATATCACCATGGGAAGAAAACTAAAATCTACGTTTCTACTGAAACAATATTTGATTTATTTTGGACAAAAGAAGTTTGCTCTAAAAACTGTAAGACAGCGACCTTTTCTCGCCTCCCCTACACTCCCTCCTAAATAAATATTTACACTTTAATAAATCATGAGGTTATCTTTTACTCTTTACATGAGTATGATTTCACATTGAAATTCCACCTAAACACTTCAACATAACTTGTAAACGTAGGCCTATTTTTGTATGATATGACTATACCACTGAGCTGCCTACGTTTTCCCACCCGTGTCATGTGCACGATGTCTGGTTTGAGATATGAACCCCAACTAGGCATACTAAACTAGATCTTATAAATGGTTTCCCACTCTCCATCCACACTTTCGCTCTCATCTGTACCCCATTGGCTCAAATATGCGAGTATCAAGACAGGTGGTAATAAACCCACAGAGAACACGGACAAACTACTGCGCCTTACTACCCGTTCGGGCTATATGCTTATGTACTAATTACGCTAATGGTTTTAGGTATTAGTATTTATATTTAGAGGGTTTACCCGCATTTGCGTATAGATAAAGTGGAAAATTTAATTTAAAAAAATCACTTCAGTACACTCGACTGAGATTCGAACCTCGATATCTCGTCACAGGCGGTCTAGTCTAGTGCGAGAGTAGCGCCTTAGTCCATGCGGCCACTGAAGCGAATATTTCGAGAGTTAAAGAAATCAATAATA
>CABEEJ010002935.1:0-17401 GCA_901482245.1 Timema douglasi
TCCTCCATTTCATCTCACAATCACCCTACCATTACACATTAGTGTAAGTGCGTATAACCCGAACGGGTAGTAAGACGTGGTGCTAAATAATTTACTTTCATGTTTTCATCTGTCAAATCATAAAATCCGAAGCTGTTACTTCTGACAGATAGCTTCAATGCTTCTAAAAATGGTGTAGTTATAGGCTTTTATCGTTGACACATATAATAATAATCATCATCGTCATCAACTGTTTCCAGCCTGTGTGTTTTCGGGTCTTTTAGGTATTATTCCTCCTCTCACTTGCACACTTGCTATCTGTTCTTCCCATCTCTTCCCTATATAATCTTCTTGGAATCCTCTCCCTTACATCCTCATCACATGTCCATACTATCTCATGTACCCCAACTCTTGACCGTACATCTTCATTCCTGATCCTGTCTCTTCTGGTGACAGCAAAAAAAAACCTACAATAAATTTAGAACAGGGTCCAATTAGTTGTGTTTTGAATTAAATGTTATTATACCACTAAGGTCAACCTCGATAGTAATGGGTTAAAGTGTCGGCCTCAGGACCCGATGTTCGTCGGTTCAAACCCAGCCGGTGTCTGACAGATTTTTCTTGAGCGTTAAAAATCCGTAGCACAACTTCCGTGTGCTGATATAATCAGTCAGGTCAGAAAGTGCACGTTAAATACCTCAAATAAATTTATAAAAAAAAGATTACATATATATATATATAAATAAGCACATGGCCAGGTTTCTAAAGGAAATTTTACTACGATTAAAGATATAAGCAATGTCTTATGAGCTTTAGGGGTGTGCAGGATTTCCGAATTCCCAAAATTAATTTGTCTAATGATTGTGTTGAATTAATCTTGAATCTGATGTTTTCTTGAATTTTACTAAGTATTTTTGTGTATTTCTTTCAGGCTCGTTTTCTAGAATGTTTCTACAACAAGCATATAGAAAAAATGGAACAAATATATCATGTGACATCACGGAAATATGTGAACGATAGTGTACAGGATGAGGATTGTAAACAGTCTGGCGACGCTTGTCATTTGATTAAAACAGCCGCTGACATGAGGAGAAGTTACTCGGCATGTGTCGGTTCCAAAAGGAAAGCTACAACAGAGTGAACATTCATTTTGTATCTAGACTAAAAGGTGCAAAAAAGAGAAATATGGCTATATTTAGAATTGGATCAAATCCACAAATCCGAATCTCCAACATACCTTCGAATTATGAATTTGAATTGGAAAAAATGAACATAAGAGGCACTATAAACATAATATAATACTAGAAATACAAATAGAAACTAATTGTTAACTTTTCTTATTGATTCATTATAACACTCATACATGTGTTAAATTACTGGTCTGGGGAATGGTTGAACCACCAATTGGTCGTATTAGTCATTAGAGCTCTGAAACAAATTTAACTTTTTTTTTTCTTCTAAAAATGATCTCAAATTCAAAATTTTCTCTTATCTCAAATGCCATTAAGGTGGGATGGAAGGGGATGCGAGAAAGAGCCAGTGTTTTTGCATTTTTAATGGCAACACATTTTTTTTCGGACCAAAATAAATAAAATATTGCTCCAGTACAAACATGGAGTTTAATTTTCTACAAGTGGGGACCTCAAAATTTCTTGAATATCTGTCAAGGATGTTTTATTATATTTGGAAGAAGGTACAGGAAAGGTGGATAGAAACATATAAAAGGGGGACGAACACAATTTTTTGGAATTTAATGACAACTTTTTATCTTCATTTAAAAAGTTTATCTTATAATGCTGCCACGCTCGTGATAGATATTCAACAACTGTTGATATCAACACGTGAAGAAAATTAAACTCTTAGGTTTCCATTGGAGCAATTTTTTTATTATATTTTTTGGGCAAAAATACTGGCTTTTTTCTCGCTTCCCCTTCCATCCCACCTTGAAGTATTTAAGGGCCCATTCCTAGTTATATTTTAACAGTGTTGGTTACAAGTTTAATGTGCTTGCTTCTGATACAGGAGCGCGACTTTTCTACTTGAGCTAAGTGACATCATTCTTTGTTTATATCAAAAGCATTAAATTTATGAGGTGGTCAGTGAACTCTTTTGGTTTTTTCGTTTCTCGTGATTAAACCTATTTAAAGATGTTGGGGGAAGTATAAGCTTGTTAATATAAGATAAATTTACAATATAAAATCATGGCATGACTTTAACCTCATACTTATGCTAGGTAATATATATCGTCACTGTGTTGATTATTTCTATTTAAAAACAAAATTATTAAGAAAAGATGGTGTCGGCCTTGGTAGTTTTGGGGTAAAGTTCTCGCCTCAGGACCTCTTATGCCTGTAGGTTCAAACCTAGCCGAGGTCAATTAATTTTTTCTTGAATGATCCTCTTGATGCATATTAATTTGTAGTCTTTGCAGTTCATATAATGATATTTATTTTGATTATTTTCGTAGTGTATGTATTGTTATATATACAAAAAAATATATATTACTGCAGGTCTAAAAGAATGATATAGTTTTTTATATTTAGTAACTATTCAAACAGAGGTTATGTGGAATAGAGCACCTTATGAAGCTGTCTGTGACAGTGAAAGCTTGTCCTTAAAAATGTGTTTGTGTGCTTTTAATGTTATATCTAAATAAAGGTATATACCTAAATGTTGACTGTCAGTCAGCACCAAAGAAGCCATGGGGCTACTGTAGCAGGACAGTTGTGTCCGATATGCCGAACTTGACTGCATATTTAAAGTAAAATATTGATGGTAGTTTAGAAGTAATATATTCTTAGATCCTTATACATTTATTTAATATACATAAGGAAATTATTACAAGAACGTACAGAAATAACACCAAGATTTCAAAAACCTCCAACTTTGGATCAGAATAAAAAATAAAAATTGAAAGTCAATTCTTAATTTAAATATTTCAGATCATATTACATCCTCTATGTTATCACTGGTCACGGAAGTTTTTTTTTTTAAAATTTGGCAGTTTATTATGTAAATTAGTAAATTTATCCATCTGCATCCTCAAATTGGCCATCCATTTCCATTGGTTCGTCTTGAGGGTTCCCGTTAGCAGTCTCTCGTTGACCTTGCTCCGCTAGCGAAACAAAACAAAGATTATATAAATTACTTTATAACTATTCTTTAAGTTGAAAATTGACACCTGGTTACAGGAATCGTCTTGTGCCCAGGGTCTTTTTTCGCTCATATTTTAAAGCAATGTCTACCCTACAAATAAATACTAATTGACTTACAATTTATCTTTGCGGTTTGTGTTGTAAAATGTACCAAGAACAGGACTGTGCAGTCGGTACGGTATGCCAAATCTCCAAATTCGATTCCTATATTTTTCTTATGTACGACTTGGACTTCAACTCCGACTCATTCATAAGTTGCCAAAATATATTAATTTAGTAATAAGTTTACAGCTGTAAAATGCTACAATAATAATTTTTTTTTTAGAATCGCATCTTACTACCTTTTGGGTTGTACGCTTAAGTACTAATTTCATTAATAGTTTAAGGGATAGAGCAAGATTATATTTATAGGAAGTATACCCATCCGAGATTCGAACCTCAATCTCTCAGTCATAGTCTGTCTTGTCTACTGCGAGAGTAGCATGTGTCCACAGAGGCGGGTTTACAGATTATTTGTTGGGAAACTCCTTTGGCATTGTGAATGTATATTTTAATAAATTTGTCAATCAAAATTACAAGTATTGATCTTTAAAAATTATACAATTTAAATTACCTGTTGTAACATATTGTTATATTATTATAAATTTTTATGCCATAGTGGATACAATTTTATTAGGGAAACAACTCTTGTCACAAGACTATAAAATTTTAAATTATAACTTTTACAAGTTAAAAACGGCAAAATGGCTGTTTCCTATTAAATGTTCATTTGATGCGTACTTTTCTATTTATATCCTAACAAACATAGCTAGTAATAATAAATTTAAGAAATGTAAAGAAAACTAATTTGAATTAAGTTTTCGCAAGCAAAGGATCTAAAAATCTCAATGTGGAAATTTTTAATCTGTTATGTTGGCATTAATAATAATAATAATATTTAGAACCGCGTCTTACTACCCGTTCGGGTTATACGCTTTAAGTACTAATTACTCTAATTGATTAGGACTTGGGAAGGTTGCGTTAGAGGAAGTGAACCCGCATTTGCGTGGAAGGAGAGTGGAAAACCATTTATGAAAAGCCACCCCCAGTTCACCCGACCGAGATTCGAACCTCGATCTCCCCGTCCTCAGCAGTCGAGCTTCAACACGACAAGCGCGTTAGCCAACTACATCACCGAGCTGGGTATATGTTGGCATTGACAGAGAAAATTAAATAGTAGGAATCTTGTTTTTGCTACTTTGTAGAGTTGTAACTTGTGAGAAACTATATCGTAGTTTTGTTGAAATCAAACATAATAATTTGTAAATTAATAAAAACTAATACTTACTTTTGTTTAATATTAGTTGAAATAATTCAACTATAAATATCAGTTAAACACTATTATTATTATTTTCAAAGTTTAATCTAGAGGTTAGTGCTAATATGGTATTATATACTTGCCCGAAATTTCAGGTGCTCAAACACCCGTAATTTTTACCGACTTCTCAGCCCTGACTATTAATTACTTCTTGATTATTTACTGCTGTGCTACAATCCATCACCCGCAATACTTACTGCTCAATATAACTGGGGCATCCCCACTCCCTAGATGATATCCACCCTCTTCTTCATCTTCATCTGCATCCTCAAAGATGTCATCTAGTACAAACCACAATAGCTCTGGTCACACTTTTGCACATCAATACTGTATCAAGTTGAAAGGAACAATTTTTAATAAAGTGAACTATCAGGAGCTTATACAACACTAAATTAGATATTGAAAATTTATTAACCAAACAAAATCCAGTTACATAAGCAAAACTTGGCAACATATTTTAGTTTATTCCTAGCAAAACATTTTAAAAAAAAACACCTAAGCTATTTGTTTTCTTTACACCTATATTTTGTTAGAATAAATATATGTTCATGAAAACCAAGCTGGGATTTTTGAATTTTCTAACATAGATAGTTGATAAGAGAATATAGAGCTAATAACTTAACTTGTAAATACTATTTATTTCCACCTCTTAGCCGCTAGACCTGTATATTCAATTGTGGCTCATGGGCACTTTTGATTCAGAAATCTCCGTCTTACACTATGTGACCATCAAAGTGGGTAATATCTAGTGGTAGATTATAAATATAAATATATATATATATATATATGTGTGTGTGTGTATGCTGAAATTTGTTTACAGTGATGGAATATTTTATCGAATAGTGAAATAACTTTTTATGGCAAAAATAAATTTTGTGCGTGTGTATATATATATATATATATAGCTTAGCATCTTACTACCTGTTCAGGTTAATGTCCATATATTAATTATGCTAATAGTTTGAGATAGAGGTTTTATTTAAAGGAAGTATACCCTAATTTACATGGAGAGAGATTGGAAAATAGTTTTAGAAAAACTACCCTCAGTACACCCGATCGAGATTCAAACCTCTATCTCCCCATCACCGGCAGTCTAGTCTAATGTGAGAGTAGTGCCTTAAACCATACGGCCACCGAAGCGGGTAAAATAATATAAACTAATAAATACGTTGTAAAATATACTACACATACCATCTGATGCACTGTCTTCTGGGTCAGGATGCAATGCTTGACATTGAGTCATTGCATGAAACATTGCATCCAACATCGCCTTATCATCCGGTACAAACCTCATTTCTGTCATGCCTGGGTCGGACTCGTCGTCTTCGGAATCATCTTTAGGTGGTGCAGGTTGTCCTGTATAAAGACACAAACAGTAATTTAGTGCAAATGCCCAAATGTAAAGGAACTTTCCTGCTTTACCCTTTTTTTAAAACAAATTAACAAACTTTGACCAAACAATTTAAAAAAAACAAACACCAAAGGTCACTGGCCACCATTGAGATTAATTTATATTTGGTATTGTCGCTGCCTGTTCGGCCCCTTACCCATTATCTATATGTCAATCTGTCATTATAGCCTATTAATTGGTGGGGGTTGTCAAGTAGGAGTAGCGTTTAAAATAGTGAGATTTGAACTTCGGACCCCTAACACAAAAAGTCTTGACATCTTATCTCTAGAACGTGAGGTCCCCCTCTAAATAAGAGTAATTTCAAATAAAAAGTAAGAAAATATTACACATTAAAATATAAAGCTGTTACTAAATAGTAAAACTACTCTACTCACAAACTTATTAAACCACTTCATAGTCAATTATTTAGTCTATTTATATGGTTCTTGGCAAAAAATTGTGTGATTCTATGTACTAAGGAAGATGTCCTGGAAAAGTATGTTTTTAAATTCCAGTCAACTTGATGGAGTTCCTCCGACCTTTCCCTGAAATTCCCTGACATGTGGTAGCACTGTTGAAATTAAATAATTTGGAAATACGCCGGTTTTAAGAGAACTAAAACCCGCCTCGGTGGCGTAGTTGGCTAACGCAACAAGTCGTATTGAGCTCGACTGCTGCGGACGGGGAGATCGAGGTCTGAATCTCGGTCGGGTGAACTGGGGGTGGTGTTTCCACTCTCCCTCCACGCAAATGCGGGTTCACTTCCTCTGATTCAACCTTCCCAATTCCTAACCGATTAGCATAATTAGTACTTAAAGTGTATAACCCAAACGAGTAGTAAGACGCGATGCTAAATAATAATAATAATAATAATAATAATAATAGAACTAAAACATTCAAATTGAGCAAATTTGGTGTGGTAGGGGTAAAGAGATACAGGAGGTCTCGCACAGCAGCTTTGTGCAGTCATTCACAGGGATTTAACATTTCCGCTCGGTACTAATAATAATACTTAGCACTTCGTCTTACTACCGTTCAGGTTATATGCTTGAGTACTAATTACGCTAATGAATTATGAAGGTTAAATTAGAGGAAGTGAACCCGCATTTGCGTGGTGGGAGAGTGGAAAACCATTTAAGAACAAACGCCCCCCAGTTTGCACGTTGATCTCCCCATCCTCGGCAGTCGAGATCAACACGATTAGCGCGTCAGCCAACTACGCCGAGGCGGGTCTATAGTTATTACCTCCAGGTGCATCAATTTGCGTGTCCAGCATAACATACAAACATTCTGATGGATAAGCATTCAAGTCTCTTGACACAGCATGAAGTGCAATGTGTGGATACTCTAAAGAGAATCCTTCGCCGGTGCAGCTGTTGACCCACGACACATTGCTGCAAAGCGAACAGAGAAATCAATACATTCCTTAGAATCTTTCATTCCAACCTCATTCACCTTGCTCTTGTGTTTCTCAGAGACTGACAAACCTGTTCTTCACATTCATAAAACGATGATGTCAACACACTTTTATATATCGCCATCTTAGCGTCTTTTGAAACTACTTCATTCTGTGCAATAGTCCACATACATCCAACTACTCTCCGAGATGCATTCACCCGTCTGTCGATTTCACCATCCATTAGCCTATCACATAAACTATAGCCTGAGCTTAAACTTAAAGTTTCCCTAACTCATAGAAGATGTAGAGAGTAATAAGTATACCTCAATTGGGCTAAGGTCACACAAACTATTTTTTCCACTAAATTAAAGCTGTTTTTGCCACGTGAAAAATGGACATCAAGAGTTTCAATGGTCAGACGCTAAAAAAGCAATTAATATCGCACAACAGAGGTACCTATGTCCAATTCAGCTTCAAGGTCATGTTGGGTTGGAATGCAGCGGGGTCCATTTTCCAGGGGACATATCCTGTTTCTCTACCTGCCATACACGTGTGACTAACACCGAGGGACGCTCCTCCACCAGGGTTGTGCCTCCACGCCCCTCCAAATGTCATTCATGTGTAACCCCAAGCCACGTTTACTTGTGGTGTGATAAGTGTCATATTCTTATTATGAATCATAATACTCAATATTCTAAATGAATGACAATGTGATCAATTTTATTGTTAGTGAAGCAATTAATATGGGCGTTGAAACGTTCCCGTCGACTGACTACAATCAATTATGTTGCAGCTAAATAAATATACACCACACAACTTAACAGTGACATATCATTTTTCCTAGTATAATTAATAAGAATTATGTTTGCGCAACTGAAATATCTGGACAACACTGAAGAGACAACATGGGTGACAAGTGGTTATTGTCGTTCTGTGTAACCTCTCTTACAAGTTTTTCAGCTATGACTACGATGCTTTTATTGCTCCGTCTAGCAGCTCCCTGTCCGGCTTTTGTATTCGTGACTTTTATAGCTTATGTCCAAGCGGGGAAAATTATTTGTGTGGCCTTTCCCTTAAGTAGATAATAAACAACATGGTCGCCACTCTGTCAGCTGAGTGCTCAAAACATTCCAGTGGGTATTGTTGGGGCTAAGAACTTAAGTAATAGTAGTAATAATATTAGCACTGCGTCTTACTACCCGTTCGGGTTATACGCACTTACGCTAATGTGTAATGGTAGGGTGATTGTGAAATGAAATGGAGGACCTACAGTTTAACGTGGAATCCGAACCACAGTGGAGGCCTGGTATTTCACACATTCACAAGCTGTGATAAATACAAGTTTTATTGGTAATCAAATAAAATCTGTGCCGGGAACGGGGATTGAACCCCAGACCAGAAGTCTGACACCTTACCCCTTGGTCGCTAGGTCACCCAAGAACTTAAGGATTATGGCTTTGTAAACAGCAAGCTGTTAACGTGGTGTTGATCTCTTACAGACCACTATACATCTTATGGATATGGAGTCTGTGGATAGGGGTCGATTTTTTTTTTTAATGTAACATTCAGTGTAAGCCTAACAACCCCAATGAATCATGAACACACACTATGTTTCTTTACTTCATGTGAACATTCATAAATATTACGTTTAGATGATAGTGATCCTACCATTAGCAATTTTGCTTTCATAACTAAACTATTCCATCTTTCTCGAATCTCAAGTCAATCTATAAAGCTAGAAGCACAATAATAAATGCATTAGAAATTTATCTCGATTACAAACCTTTCTGTAATAAATAACGTTCCCTTTCCTAGCTCTTTGTCTTTAATGTGGACAGATGTATGCGGCTGTTCATGTTTAATTCCATTGGTAGGAAGCGAAAAACTAGGCAATCCCACCATTTTGGAAAACAATACCGAACACTAGAATCTATTTTAAAATTATAAAAAAGTTATAACTTCCTTAATGATAATCTACAAATTGGTCGTGATGTGTACAGTAAAATTGTAATTATTGTTGTTTATTAGTTACCGATCTGAGTCACTTTATCACTACTTAAACGGATGTATAAACAAACGTGATTCTCGCGGCATGTAACTACTGCACCAACATATAAACAGTTAACTTACTAGCTTCCAGCAAGAAAGTAGCCGTTAGCATTCACGATCCAAATTAAAATAGGTAGAATATCAGTAACACTCTTTCATGTTCGAGATAAACTAATGTGTACTATCCATGTAACGCAGCTAAAAGAAACACATAAATAATAATTTGGATATTATTGTAAGGCTACGTTTTGACCATTTCTCTTTGTTTATTGCTATATAGACCTTTCGAAATTAGGTTTTGACTTAGTAATTTAGTATTTATATTGTTTTGAGACATTTGAAAGCTGTTAGTGGTAAGTTTTCAAAATTAAGCTGTAATGTCCCCACCCATCATCCTGTGTGATGTGGAGGACTAGGGCCATTAGCGCTGAACTTTGAGAAGCAGCAGAAGCTGTAAGCCAGTCGGAGAATTGCATTTGACCCCAGTCCAATTCAAAAGAGACCTATCGCACCCTCTAGCGATTATCAAGGGGCTTCTGACGAACATGAAGCTTGATGAGATCCAGGAGGAGCTTTGGAATTCCTTAGGAAGGCCATCTCCCAGTGTAAACGGGATCGGAGGACCGGAAAGAGTCAGAAATTGCTCAACTTTGTGGTCACTTTGATGGTCAGTGAACATACCATGAGACTGTACATTCTCACAAGGTTGTTTGGGCTTCACATAATAGTGGAGAAGAACAAGTTTCCCGGTGAGCCAGTATAGTATAAATAAGGTTTTTGGTTTGATCATGTGATGAAGGATTGCCACGCTAAGTTGAGGTGTGGAGGTCTATGGTGGTGATTGCGATTGAGATAGGAGGCCAGAAGAAAGGGGACCAAAGCGCCTACACTGCTGAAGAGAACAATATTTGGTTTGGAACGATTGCTTACTTTCAGTGTCTTACTGGAGCCGGAAATTGTATGAGTTTCTCTATGGTTCGATAGGGTAGGACAGATGTTCTGAAGGAAAAAGCCCTTGGAAGATGAGGCTACCAAGCTCTAATGTTGCATTCAGCTACCCAAACAGCTACTTATATTGGATCAATAAGACTTTACACATATTCTCCTGAAAAAGGTTCTGGCTTCTTTGAGAAGCAGCACCAGATCATTGAGAATATCATCCTATATCTGGCCTCCAATAGGGGTGCATCTTTAGAGCAGTGATTATTAACCAGGAGGTTGTGGAAGGTTTATTTTAGGATCTCGAACAAATAATTAAAAATGTTATTTGCTTATTACTGAAGCCAATTATCTTAAATTTTATGTTTTGGAAGAAAGAATTCAATGATCTTAAGCATGTAAGTACAGTAGACTCTCGATTTTCCGGGGAAATCTAGGGGAGGGGAAGCACGAATAATATAAATAATCACCATCTGTTTACCATCGTCATTAAAAATTTGCCGCCCTTTGTTTCTACTTATTTAAGTTAAAAGGGATTTTCCACATTGGTAAATATTAAAACGAAGAAGCGAAATCGACTACAAATTGACTCCTGCCTGTGAATAGCTCTAAGTTATACAATTGAAACAAGAGGAGACAAATTAGTAGAAAGTGTTCAACAGCAAATGTCCCATTACATACATTTTAGGTAAAATAATTCCTGTTTTTTGTTTGTTGTTATTATCAGTAAATAAAGCCACTATTTTACCCTAAATTTTAATAATTTATATGTTAGTAAGAACCAGGGGACCCAAAAAATATTTTAGGATATCTATGGAACCACGAATAACAAAAGGTTAAGAACCACTGCTCTAGAGGACCACCAGAGTTGGAGGAGCTCACAGTTGCACTCTGGAACGCAAACGGATGCAAAAGGCTGAGCTAGAAAGTATCATGGCTAAGCATCGTGTCGATGTAATGTTATTGGAAGAAACCCACCTGCGTCCCGCCATGAGGTTCTAGTTGGCGGAGTGTATCTGTCATTGTAGTGACTAAGTAGGAGATGCGGGCTAAGCTGGAACGAAAGTCTTGGTCCACAGGGGCCTTGACCATCACATCATCTATATTCCTTCTCTCCTTCACATTAAAGCATCGGCTATTCAAATTGTGACTAAAACCAGCCCAATACACCTCATTTCCATCTACTTCCCACCAAGACCTCAGTTTGACTGGTCCATGAGAGTAGATATGAATGCTCTGCTACGTGTTATCACACATGTTTTTATCGATGGTGACTACAACGGCACTCATCATAGAGTTCCAGGTTTATGCATGTTCACGGTGGATTGCTCCACGATTTCATATATTGAAATGGCGTGGTAGAATACAGTTCTCCTAACACCACTAACTTCCTTTAAAATCCAATCTTACACCCGGACGTCCTTGACTTCATTGTCACTACAGGGATCAGCCACCAATTGGTTTTGATGTCTCTAGCAGAGCTGAATTTGGATCACCATCTCGTTCTTATGAACCTGGGTTGTACAGCGTCATTCATAGTCCCCCGATAAATGCAGTTGAGATGAATTGACTGGGACAGGTTTACGGCAGCAAAAATTGGCAACCAATCGGTGGGAATTTCTTAACTTACACCATCAAAGAAGTGTTCAAAGCTTTGATTCAACCTGCCTTTGGAGTCGATAGACATTCTTTAGGAGTTTGTCCATCCTGATTCTGAGCCACACTCTTGAGCGCTAAAAACAAGCCAGCGTCTTCTGCTCCCACAATCTGCTCAATTCGTTCGACAAGGTGTTCGATTGATTATTACTGAGCAGAGTGACATGACATATTCAGGATGGTGGTCTCCGGAGGGACGAATAGTTCGGTATGGACCTTACACGTCTCACCAGGTGGTACACCCTGTCAAGCAGGTCAAAAGGAACTTCCACATCAACAAACTGACAGAGGCTGTTTTGCTTGGCGTGGCAAAAGCCTTTAACCGTGTTTGGTACGAAGGTCTCCTTTACCAAATACTTTCCCTAGACCTTCCCTTTCCCATAGTTAGAGGTTTCAATCTTATCTATCCCCTCGTACCTTCTCCACAAACTTTGGGAATACCAGAACCCGTGTTAGAAGCATCTGGGCTGGAATTCCTCAAGGTTAAATTGTAAACGTGGAAAAGAGCATGGAAGTGGTCTTCCCATGAAAGAGAAAATACTACAACCTGGCTCCCTCCAACTGCTAGAAAACCAGATTAGGTTGGCGGACAGTGATAAGTACTTTGGTCTTACGTTGGGCACTAAGCTGACCTCAGGACTGCACCTGTCAGACAAACTGACCAAGGATGGACACGCGTATAAGGAAGATACAGACATTCCAGAATTTGTGTCTGAAGATCATAGTGAAAGTACCTTGGTACGTTCACAATGACACTTCAATGGGACTTTGACATGGATAGTATTAAGGATCACTTCCAGAAGCTTGTGCAGTCCTTCTACATCAAGCTACACGGTTGCACCAATCCTCTTACCCGGGGGCTTGGGAACTATATGATAGGCCCAAGTGGGGGAGCGCGGTTGTCGCACAGGCGTACCAAAGTCCTGTTCGAATAAGCGAAATGTTATAGAAGTGGTTAACGGATGTATATCACCCTGCCCCTCGTAGAGTAATGTCACTGCACATATATCTATACAACTTTATTCGGTTCACATCTTCTCTTATTCTTTATTAATAATTATATTTTTCTCTTTTTTCAGAAACACTCAACGAAATGCGACAATTTTAAGGTACGGTTAATATGATCATGGTGGTGTGACCTGTATTATCTTTTCATGATATAATTTCCTCTCGTCCTTCCCACAAGGAATAATAATAAGATGATGAAAGGAAGTAGCTCAGTTGCGATGGCATAACCATTTCTAAAAAATTACAATATTACAAACTAGATACCCATTTGTACGTTTAAAACAATAAACAAAATCAGCCTCACTTTCTGGTAGAGAACAAAACTGAGGGTCACGTTGCTTATTGACAAACGTGGTTACTTGCTTCTCCAAACATACAATACATTATTCTTGATACAAAAAGCTCCACAATTCTAAAGATGCATAATATTAGAATTGAAGTTAACAATTATTTATAGAATTGTTGGCCTGCCCTAGAATAAAATGATTTTATAACGTACCAATGTATATGACCATCGGGTTACATTGCAATATAACTAAATAATACAATATATAACACTGAATTTAACTAGCCTACTTTTACTAAGTTTTAAAATTAAAAAGTTAAAAACTAGTGTTAGAACCTTCTCTACACAATACCTTGTCTGGTTAAACTGGATTCTGCGCGGTAAAAGTTCACGCCACTCATTGATCGACTTTCTGTTTATGTGTGACGTCGGCATCACGCCACTATTTCTCCTTCCCATGCTTGAATTTGATTGGCCAATAGCAGAGGCTCGTCGTACCTTTACGAGTGGTGCGCCCTTGTGTAGGTTTTAAACACGACTCTGTAAAAAGGCTAAAGTAACAGTTTCGCGATTAGTATATGAAATGTTATTGTAATTACTATCTTATATAGTTTTTGGTTTTGAAATTTAAATCATGTAAGTATTTTTAACAGATTAAAACACTTATTGTTAAGTTATTTTTCCAATTCCATTCCATTTAATAAACCATTTATAATATTAGTATTAAATGTTATTAAGAGAGGGTGGACGTCTGTAAAAAAAACTAATAAACATGCGTAGTTCTTAGATAAACTTAAAAAAAAATTAACTTTTCTTTTATGAAGAATTTCTGGGATCTAAGAGTTTAATTTTGACACTAAAAGTAATCATACAACTAGAAAAAGGCCCTACAAATCAAATCTTACTTAACCTAACCTAATGTTAGGGGTGTGTTTTTTTACTCACAAGACGTAAGGCTAATTTTAATATCAAACAATTAATTGGCCAAAGTAATCATTACATAACCTAAAGGTTGTTACTAGTTTAATTAAGCTTACGAGTCAAGAACTCCTAAAATTTATTTAAAAAAATGGTAGAATAAATAATTTTTTATAACCTAACACTTTAACAATTGATAAAAATTGCAGCAGTATTTTAAATAAAACTTTAATTCATAATTTAAAAAATATTTGCTCGAATCGCAATTTTCCGTTCCATAATCATCTTGATAATCTGAAACGCTCGAACCTCTGAGGAAGCATACAGTTCCATCCACAAAAATCTACCAATTTAATGGGATATTATTTCTTTATTCCCTTTAACACATATTGTGAATCTTTTATTGGTTACATTAATTGAAATCTCACACACAGCAAATATTTAACACATACATAAATTTGCAACCACACAACTAAAACATACTGAATTAATAGCTAGCTACATAATTAATGGACAACTTAAAAAACAATAAAATGCTTACACTATCTTTGGATCAAAAATGTTTACAGTTTCTTTTGATAAAAAAATAACCTAAAATACAAAAAAGCGTCAGCCGTCCATAGTCTATACTAAGACTATTAATTTTCATTAATAATTCAGAAAATATTTGCTCGACTCCCTTATTTAACAGAATAGGTATCATGAGACACACAAGTTTACATCAACCACACCTTGAAAATATTGCTTTTTTCTGTACCTAGCAAACTCAAATATTGCATATAGGATATTTTGTATTCCCAATACCCAACACAAAAATTGTAGATTTTTTAGTGAATATTCACCAAGACCCGCTTCCGTGGCTGCGTGGTTTATCAAACTACTCTCACATAAGACTAGACTGCCGATGATGGGTAGATAGTGATTCGACTCTCGGTTGGGTGTATTATTATTATTAGCACCGCGTCTTACTACCCGTTCGTATTATATGCACTTGCGCTAATGTGTAAATGGTAGGGTGATTGTGAGATGAAATGGAGGACCTACAGTTTAACGTGGGATCCGAGCCACGGTGGAGGCCTGGCATTCCCCACATTCACAAGTTGTGATTAATACACGTTTTGTCAGAAGTGAAGGAAGGGTTTGGGCAATCAGATAAATCTGTGCCAGGACCGAGGATTGAACCCTGGACTCCAGCACAGAAGTCCAACACATTACTCCTAGACCACCAGGTCACCCGGTTGTGTGTACTTAGGGTGATTTTTCCAAAATGGTTTTCCACTCTAACTTCACACGAATGTGTCAAAAAACAAATTTGGTCAGGTGGTTTTGATAATGTAAAGTAAATTTGTAGTCTCTGTCCGGTTATGTTTGCACATGAATGAGATACATCTGCTTCATATGTTTTCTCGAAATTGGTTGATAAACAAACTAAAATGTTATTTCAAACCTTGGTCACACAATTCTAGGTTTGGCTGTGTAGAGATGGTCAAAACCTGAAATAGATTAGAACCTTACTTAAGGCTTTGGTAACTTCAAATCGTTTAGTATTAGGATTGACAAAAAATTCGTCCATTGGCCGTTTTCGGGCTTTACGCCCAACCTACACAAATAATCCAAACTCTAAGATGCGATGAAAAAATAATACTGAAAGTCATGTGGAGAATTGATTTTTCTTATGGTAGCCTACAATTTGTTGATATCCTATATATAAGAGAATTGTGTGGCAACAACAATGGGATTAGTCTTACATTTAACTTTAATCTGCTTCTGCAAACTTAACCCAATATGAGCAAGTACACATTCGCGGATATTATAACATTTCTTCGCATTTATAAACATAACCCCAGTTAATTGATAGCATAATAATACAACTTTAATCCTTAAAAACTATAATCGTATAATTTTATTTGATTATTCAAACATGTGAGTGGAATATTATAAATAATGTTGTTGGGTGAACATAAAACGTGTAGTAGATGGAAATAGTACTCATATATAGTTATTTTCTTTGTTTTGTTACAGTAAATGTCTTCTGTTGTTTTTGTTAAACACTTTAGAAGGTAGTCAATAAAATTATACCATGTTTATTAAGCGTTGATAATTTTGAATAGCTATACAAACATCTAACTAGTACAATACTAAAAGTAACCTACACCTTTGTCAATCTTTAATCCCCGGCAATTTGTAAACAAATGTAATTTTTAGTAAATATATCTAATTAATACAATGTTACAGGTACACTTACTGTTAATCTTCAATCGCATTATAAATTAATTGTATCTGGCAAATCTGGATTATCACTCTCTCACTCTCTTGATGGACCTGGGATGGTAGTCTTTCGCTCTATTAAAGGCCCTGGGATGGTAGTCGTTTGCTCTATTAAAGGCCCTGGGAATGGTTGGTTAGCGCTCTCTTGATGGCCCTGGGATGGTAGTCGTTTGCTCTATTAAAGGCCTGGGATGGTAGTCTCTCGCTCTATTAAAGGCCCTGGGATGGTAGTCGTTTGCTCTATTAAAGGCCCTGGGATGGTTGGTTATCGCTCTCTTGACGGCCCTTGGACGGTAGGGTGGGGAATGATACTTTTCACCCCTCTCATTTTTTAGGGAGGGTTAGATTTTAAATGGGTGTTGCTCATGTTAAAAAAAATTTAAAGTATTTTTAGTCACGCGCCAGCTAACGTAAAGCGCATGCGTCAGGTACCATCGTCTTGGGCCACGTGGCTGACGGTGCATTGCGTCACAATGATGCTTCTCCGCTAGGTCAGGGCTGGCCAAACATCAATCTGTTCGCGCCAATTGAGCGAATTATGACGAGTTATTTTGTTTGACCACCAAATTGATACCAATATAATAATATCTGGGATTGATTGTGTTGTTGTTGGGGAATTTGACCTTTTAGCAGGAACACCAGATGCACGACTTATTGTTCTGCACCAAACATCGAACGTACACTTTCCAAACGCTGCTATACAAACACGTGACTCAACTTGTTGACCTAACCAGTCCTGTGGTGTAGTGGCCGGTGCATCTGGCTACAAGTCTAGGAGCCTCTGGTTCAATTCCCAGCTGGTACCTTGGGTATTTTTCCCGAAAGGGGAACTACCTGGACTGTCTCCAGGATTTGCTTGGTTAGATTTAAGTGTTTCTACTGGTTCCAAGCCCCCATACTCACTATCCCCCTCATACTCACTATCACCATCATACTCACTATCACCATCATACTCACTATCTCCCTCATACTCACAATCCCCCTCATACTCACTATC
>CABEEJ010002935.1:19693-30058 GCA_901482245.1 Timema douglasi
CTCATACTCACCATCCCCTCATACTATCACTCTCATACTCACTATCCCCTCATACTATCACTCTCATACTCACTATCCCCTCATACTATCACTCTCATACTCACGATATCCCTCATACTATCACCCTCATACTCATCTCATGGGGACATATAAAGACCCTCCACGGAAAGTATGTACGATTAGTACATTAGGGCGTCCCCTGGTATATTAGTACAGACTAATCTTTCCACCACTGGGTGAGATATAGCCCAGACGCGCAAGACACGGGGTGTTTCCGGGTCAAATGGCTAAACTTGGGGAAGACGTGTTAGTGGATCAAAAAACTAACTCAAAATTTAATTGAGAGATTAGCTCGTTTTAGCTTCCTTTTCGCGCAAACAACAAAAAACTAAATTAAAGCCCCGTTTTTCTGCAGAGGTCCTCGGCTTTAGCTCAATATTAATGTTCCTGGAGGATGGATCAGTCGTGCTGGACCTGTGGCTTGGCCTCATCGTTCACCCGATTTAACGCCATTATATATGTTTTTTGTACGGGGAGCTCTCAAGTAAAAGTGTATGAAGTGTGTTAGTGACCTTCAATCATTACGACAAAGAATGACGCAAGCTTGCCAAGAAACAACAGTCGTACAATGTTATTTGTAACTATGTATATTATTTAATTTATAATTTTATACCCTTTAACTCCTTAGAGGGGGTATTAATGTCGTATCCGAAACAGGTCCGGCCTCCTTTATTTCGGCTATCAGTGGTTTTATTGTATGCCTTTAAAAAACAGTTGGTATTGAACTGTGTATCCTTGTCGAGTGAGAAGTGCGAATTATTTCACAAATCTTGTCGGTGTATTGATTTTCGTGGGTTTGAGGAAGACGTGTAACATGTGTTATGTCAACCCGTGTGTGACTTGTAACATGTGTGTCGTCAACCCGTGTGTGACTTGTAACATGTGTGTCGTCAACCCGTGTGTGACTTGTAACATGTGTGATGTCAACCCGTGTGTGACTTGTAACATGTGTGATGTCAACCCGTGTGTGACTTGTAACATGTGTGATGTCAACCCGTGTGTGACTTGTAACATGTGTGATGTCAACCCGTGATGGACTTTGAACCAATTCACAAATTGAATTGTCACCTATTAAATAAACATCGTTTTCTCAAGCTGTGTGCCGCACAAGTTTGTGGGGAGATCAAAAAGTAGCTAGAAAAATAATAATTTGAGGGCAAAAAATGAATCTTTACACACATTATAACCGCATCTGTGGTCGCGTGGTTAAGGCGCAACTCTCTTAGTAGACTAGACTGCCGATGACGGGGATATCTAGGTTCGAATCTCGGTCGGGTTTCCTGAGGGTAGTTTTTACCAAAATTGTTTTCCACTCTTCCTATAATATAGATATAACCTTCCTAATCCCTGAATCTATTAGTGTAATTATTAGGTCTACGTAAGCTTAAAACCTGAACAGGTAATAAAAGACGCGGTGCTAAAAAGAAACGTAGGAAATTCCAGAAATCACCATTACCTAAGAGTAGCGCCACGGTGTTAACCTAGGTCATGCATACATAATCGTCGAATATCTATTTCTGATGAGCGTGGTTCTTAAAAACCACAAAGTGCAGCGCCACACGTTAATTTTTTTTCATTCCGAAACATTTTGTTCGTTTGCCGCAGGACGTAAGCAATCATAACAATATTAGTTCGTTGTCGGGGTGGGGGAAGGGGAGGGGAAGTGTGAAGAATTACATTTCGGTGGAGGGGAATAGGCTCTCGTGATTCGACGTCGCGCGCACCAGCCCACGTGACGTGTGGCTCGAAGGTTTTTCCTACACACGTCGGGGTGTTTAACTGAATCAGTCGGTCGGTTAGTGGTGTCTCGAACTGACAACACCATTTCCGGAAGAGTTGGGACTTGGCATCGTTCACTGTCGAGGTAAATATAGCGACCTCTTTATTTACGTTACGTTCCACGAGAGTTTATTTAAAGGTAAAGATTGGGGCAGCCAAAAAATATTAATACCCGGCATATGGTTTCATTTATGGTCTACTCGGAAATAAAGCTTCGAACGTTTAAATCAAAAGCTACCAGACCCATTCTACCTTTAAATTTTGTTTTGTGCATGTCTTTACTAGACGAATATTATGTTTTATTTATGAAAATATTTTTGACATAAATGTAAATGCTTCTCCTCTAAACAAATGACTACGGTCAATCTTTTTAAATACCTCAAATAAATGGGGGGTTGTGGGGGATCACTAACTTTACTCCATTGATTGATCTGATTTACGACTAAATTTATTCTAAAAGGTTTACTTTGTATCAGGCCTGGGTATTGCATTTCTATATCGCGTTTCTTATACAAAACACGATTTAACAGAACTTGTATCATTATTTCAGGTTTTGATTGATTTACAAATTAACAAAAGATTGTATTATTCTATTAACTACTGTACCGGCTTCACTGGTCGAACGGTTTAAGGCGTCATTTAGACTGGCCTGGTGATGGCTGGGAGATCGGGGTCTCTTTGAATTTGTTTTTCTTAAGTGGTTTCTTATCCTCCTTCCACGCAAATGCGGCTAGATTACCTCTAATGCTTCGTTCCTCATACCACATATTTATCATACACGTGTATAACCTGACCAGGTAGTAAGATGCGGCGATCAGTTTTATTGTTTGGAGGTTATGTCAGTCCATTGACAAATTTACTGGTATCATCGAATTCATATTTACTCATTCATAAACATAGAGTAACTATTTGAGGTTTGATTCTAAATATAACAAAGCTCTGGAAGCTTAGCTTAGATATTTCTGTCTTGTTTCGTGAAGTCTGTCCAGCGTAGGAATTGTTTTCTGAAAGGCCCTTTGCCCTATCAGAAATCTATTATATAGTAGGACATTGGTAAGAAAAAACTTTCCAGAGTAATTCTTACCGTGAATGGAGTATATTTAGAATATAAATTTTGTTTCAATCTAATGCCTCATTTTACGAAGCCAAATTTTTTCCTTAAGTGTAAACATAGGCCTATTTAACAGTATTTTATTTACTAACTCACAACTAGACTTATCTTAGCATTTTTATTTCAACCAGGAGTAAAGTCAAAATTATCTAAATGATAAACATTTAAATAAATATAATCTTGGTGTACTACGAAATTAAATAAGCTTGGAATTACCCTTGCTCGACTTTAATCTGGGGTGCCGCGATTTGAGTAATGGCCAGATTCACTGGGGTCTGTTATTTTATTAAATGTGTTTTTCTCTCTTCTAGTGCTTGTGCACATTCGTAAACTGTCATGTGCTTCATTAGATAGTTGCTGAAGTTTGCAACTGGCACTTAATACCTGATATCTTACAATAGTTACCTCCTATATATTAGTGTAGAAACTGTGACTACGGTAGCTCCATGGCTTCTTTGGTGCTGACTGACAGCTTTAAAAAGTTACCAGACCAAATTACCTATCCCTACGCCGAACCAGATCTGCAAAAACATGTTTAGCATCTGTCACTTTTGACAGTCAAAATATAGGTATATAACTAAATGTTGACTGTCAGAAGTCAGCTCCAAAGAAGCCATGGGGCTACTGTAGATATTGTGACGCTTTGAATCTACCTTCAGTCGATAGCGCTTGTGTCCGATCTAAGAGTCCTGGGTTTATTTCCCGACATGGTTCAAATATTGGTAATTGGTGTCTTCTGTGATGAATTGGGCATTGTCTGTTATAAAATGAAGTGTTAAAGAACACGTTTAACACTGTCGGGTTTCATTTGTTTGTTTTTTACCCCAATCTGTGTACCAAGTCTAATTTCAGCTTGTTAATATTTAACTAGAATAGTTAATAGTATAATTTTAAATAAACTCTGCCAGTCAATTAGATAAGATACAAAATTATTAGTTCTTGTGCATGAACATGACTCAAGAGCAGGAATTTTAGAATTTTAATGAGATGTTCTTTAATTAACATTTTTCGAGCAACGCTGAGTGCTTCAGCTAGTAAGTACCGATGACATAATAAATTCCAATGTTTTAATATATATATCAAGTTGGTTTGAAATACATTTTTTTCCCCAAGTTATGAGTGGCACATATGTTTATTAAATTTATGAATGAGCAGTGGTTGATAATATAAGGGTGCAGGGGTTGGCTTTAGACAGAAAAATTAATTCTCTATTATATAATAGAACATTGTATTAATGGTTGGCCGTGGGTCATTCTCTCTCTCTGTGTGTGTGTGTGTGTGTGTGTGTGTGTATTCATACTATGATTGCGCGAGCGATTGTTTGGAAATATAAATTTAAATAACGTAAGAGATCAACTAAGTCTTTTTGAGTAACCACCATTTTGAAACAGTCACATTGAAAACTAAAACTTTAGATGAGCTTTTTATATTGAAAATATTGGTTGTAGGTCACTAATGTTAGGCTATGTGGAGAATTTTCTTAATATTACAATATTATCAGGGTTATCACCTTAGTATTATTGTTTAGTAAATTTTTTCAGAGTAATTACAAATAGATTTATATTAATGAAAACTTATCTTTTTTCGATATGAGGTTATGGTGAAATTAGTTAAAATAGAAATGACTAATGAATTAAAAGTATTATATTCAGTGTTATATTTTAAAGTTCGTTCACGGTAGGAGTTTACCTCTGAAAGGCCTTTTTCCCTACCAGAAATCTATTTTATAGTAGGATTATTGGTAGGAAAAAAGACCTTTCATAGGTAAACTCCTACCGTGAATGAAGTATAATAAACTAAAATTGTATAACATTATTAAATAACTTCTTCGGTGCTGGATTTTTTTTTTTTTGAAGACAATCTTTTTTCTACAACCTCTTGAATTAAAATTAATTTTTAACTGAACTCTACTCAGCGAAGAAAAATGACAGAACATTTATTTTCCATAACCGATAAGAACTTATCTAATATAGATATATATTTTTAAGCTTTTGATTGCCATAAGTGACGGTTTTTCTTGGTCTTGCAGACATGATTGGTCGTATCAAGACATGAAAGTAGATCTTGTAGCTTTTTTCTGGCTATCAGCTACCCCCACTCTTGAGCATCATAAGACTTGTTTGTGCATATATCGTTCGGCAATTTCTTTAAAAAAAAGTCCTCGTATTTCGCGCTTACCGCGCAACAAAGATGCAGACTGAAATGTCAAAGTTAAAACAAAACCTCGCTTCTCTGCTAAAAATACACGCCTCTACGGCAGAAACTCTATCAAAGGAAAAGTAAGTAAAGTATCTCTATAACTGCTGAAAGTTGTTCCCGGTAACCTACCAGAGGTGAATGACTCTGTCATGGAGGTGAACCGCTTCGGGACGAAAGAAGCAAAGGAATGAGACGACCCTGAGTATTTGCAAGAATACATCAGTCAAGTCTCTGTTCGGAGGTTGTTTTATATACAGAAGATTTGACACATTTTATTTGGTAGGACCTAATCTGACGGCTAATAAGTCTACTTTAAACTATGATGAAACGCTCGATTCCTATTAGCATGGTGGCTATAGACAGGTAAAACTGGAAAAGTCAGGCAACTTTTGGATGACAAAGAAAACAGGGAAATGTCAGGAATTTAATTAAAAATAAGGACAAGTCAGGGAATTAAAAAAATCTGTCTAAAATATCCCATTAATTTCACAACATAACACTAAAACTTAAGTTAAATAAAATAATATTTTAATCTTTAAAATAACTGATAAAATTGTTTATGTTTAATAGACACAAACTTTTTTTAATATATGATCAATAACAAGTCATCATCCACCATTAAAACTGGAAAAAAGTAGTCAGGGAAAATTGAAAAATGTTGCCTGGAAAACCTGGAAAAGTCAGGAAATTTTGTAAAATATGTCTTGTAACCACGCTGTATTAGATACGTAGCAATCTCAAGTAGGTATCGAAAATAGAAAAATTATAAAGACCTTGATTTTAACAAATGTGTTTATTGTTAGAAGAATTGTGTGAACTGTGTACTTTGGAGCGCAACGAAAAGATAAAATTATATTAATTTAATTTACACCAGCTTCGTTGGTCGCGTGTTCTGACGCGCGACTCTCGCAATAGATTACACTGGATATCATCTCTTGAGGGAACTGCATGGTTACTACTGGGAAACAGCGTTGTCATTCTCTTTTCTTGTGGTCATTCTCCCCTTAAGTATAAGAAAAGTTTGGCAACACTGGTTAGTCGAGGTTGCCAGTAGCTCCTTCTTACCCCAGCAAACCACCTTCAGACATAACTGAGAGCGAGGAGGTTTGGCAACAGTTAACTGAGAGTGAAGATATCGGGTACAAACTGCCGATGACAGGGAGATTTGAGGTTCGAATCTCAGTTGGGTGTACGGGAGTAGGTTTTTACAAAATGGGTTTCCCCACTCTCCCTCCATGTCAATGCGGGTACACTTCCTTTAAATATGACCTTTCTAATCCCAAACGCGATTAGTGTAATTAGTACAAAAGTGGAAACCCTGAACGGTTAGTAATACGCGGTGCTAAACTAGTTTGTATTTATAAAATCTCCCTTTAACCAGAATCCCACGTATAGAACAAGGTTCATAGTTAAATTGAAAGGTCCTATCTAACATAGTTAATATTTGAGTATTGGGCCCGTTGAAGCAGAAACTTATCAACCAACTTAAAATTAATTCTGTCAACTTGGTTTGCCAACCGAATGAGACTAATTGATGACTAACGTATCTTTTTAGGTTAATAGTTCTAGATAATATCGACATTTGCTTAGAACAGTTTAATTATTCGTAAGTTAACTTTAGTTTGTTACGTACAAGTTAACTGTATGAGCCACTGCTATCTTGTATTCAGTTAAGATTGCCTTTAGTGTTTGGCCGTTAGTAATGTCATAGATAGGTAGTGAAGACAGGGTGAATATGTTATTCTATGGTGACAGGTCACATTGCTCTTTAAAGTTGAACTAAGAGACAATTTACAATCTCTCGCCAGCCAAAATCCTGAGCAAACTATTTTATTTATCTTTGGTGTTTCCAACCAAAAAAGTAAACGAATACTCTTCACATGCGTTATATGATAGGTGTATCGAAATGTATTTCTTAACCTTTTAACATTTCTAGTTGAGGTGTACAACAAATTGTAACTAAAAGATGGCGTCGTGAGAACACAAGATTGTAAAAGATCTCCTTTGCACAACATATTGTACACGGTTTCAAGAATAGAACATCCTATATCGGTCGTTTTTAATTTAGATATTTTGCTTAGCAATGGATCCTCATCTCAAGGCCGGAGCCAGTCATTAATGTCAGGGTCGGGGTTTGGTGGGCCCATTCCCTAAATGCTGGAGGCTATAAAACATTCTAAATGACAACAGTTTTAGAAGCTATCTCAAGTGGGTTCATAATTCCATAACTGCCGAAGGGTAGAAAAAAATCCCAAGTATTAAAACACACTCAGAAGTTCTCTTAAGTGCTTTTTGTGGTAATACAGCCCCCTAATTTGTATTTATACCCTGATTTTTGAGTGTTTGAACCATAAATAAAGCCGTATATATTTTGTTCGTAAGATTTAGGGGGGTGGGGGGTAAAAACTTACTATGATTTTCCTTGCTTCGCCTGCTAGACGCAAACTAAGATGATAAAAATTATTTACTAGGCATCAAATTATTAAGTCACAATGTACATTTATATTTGTATTATAATAAATATAAACAAACTAAACATATTTATTATTGAATATATTCTATCTGTTATAACGGCACGTGGTCTTATCCCTCTCGGCGTCCTTAGTTTAGATCTTAACTGGGTTAGTACACGGCCTGATGGTCCTGGATATCCTTGCGTCAGTTTATATCTCGGAGCTACATTTAAATATTTAAGTATATTGTGTCCGGTCACCGGGGTACGAAACCGCGCCCATTGATGGTATACGTTACAATCTACCTTGAACTGATGGAAACAAGATGGAGGAAAATCTCGCTTGTTAATTCTCCTCGTTAGTAGGGATGTGGAAAAAGTATCGATACTTTCTTTCCGACAATTTTTACTGATTAGTACTCACTCCGGTATCGGATCTGTATCGAAAGAAGCAACTATTTTGTTATCTTCACTGATGCTGGGATTAATGCTACTACAGTAGCCCCATGGCTTATTTGGTGCTGACTGACAGATCACAGCTGACAGCTAAACGCTTTTAAAAAGTTACCAGACCAAATTTTGTATCCCTACGCCAAGCCTAATGATCTGCAAAAACGTGTTTAGCAGCTGTCACTTCTGACAGTCAGAATTTAGGTATATACCTAAATGTTGACTGTCAGAGAAGTCAGGTGTGAGCTGTCAGTCAGCACCAAAGAAGCCATGAGGCTACTGTATATACCTAAATGTTGACTGTCAGAAGTCAGCTGTGAGCTCAGTCAGCACCAAAGAAGCCATGAGGCTACTGTATATACCTAAATGTTGACTGTCAGAAGTCAGCTGTGAGCTGTCAGTCAGCACCAAAGAAGCCATGAGGCTACTGTATATACCTAAATGTTGACTGTCAGAAGTCAGCTGTGAGCTGTCAGTCAGCACCAAAGAAGCCACGGGGCTACTGTAGGGTGTACTGTGGAGGAAGAACTAAGTTTCTCATTTCTCACTCATTTCCTACAACTCTAGCATTCAATCTCTTGTAACTCATCATAATTCTTAGCTGTTCTTTCATCTTTGTTTATCAATACAGCCTGATACCTGACCGGCCGAGTGGCGACAAGTCTTTTAGACCTTCTTTAAATTTTATTATTATTACTAGATAAAAAAAGTTTCAGATTAAAATTTCTATACCGATTACTTACTATTATAGATACTTTTATTTCTAAACTACTCGTTAGTAGTGGTGAGATGACACCACTCCGCCGGTAATTTCCGAGTAATGACATCTTTATAATATTTTGCTAGTTACCGTAACTGTCACATATTAGGTTATTGTATTGTTACCCGGTTAATTAAACCTATTAATAATAAAAATTGATTATATACCCTTACAGATCTCTGGCGTACGGCCCTGGTTCATAGTGACACAATTTCAGTGTGTAGGCCCTGTGTACATAAAAATATACAATCATAAACATTTTAAGACAGTTTGGTTGGAGACCCTGTAAATAAATACTTAGAATAAATTCAACTAAAGTTAACTCTTATGATAGGATATGGAGGGGTAAAAAATAACCTTTGCTCTAAAAGATAGGATGTGAGCAAGGTTCATCTTACAATTAGTGATAAAGTACAACTAAATTATGTTGACATTTCTTTTTAAAGTTATACATTTTTTTTGTTTAGATTCATATTTATAAATGTTGAATCTGACCCTATCGTAAGAGGTATGGGGGAGGGGGGTCAGAGGTGAGTGTCTGGACTATGTATCTGGAACAGGCCATCTCTCTCGACCAATGGGCGGTGAGGAGTACTGTGAACTGAGCGAGCTCGGACCGTACGTCACCTCCGTGGAGCGCGTCAACACTCGGTCAGTTGCGGTGGTAGCGTCGCTTGGTCTACTGGCGTCGCGTCGGGCTCTTTGCGTCCACGAGACCAGGTATGGGCGGGCTCAAAGCTGCTAGAGGAGCATTCCAACAAATTATTTCAATTAAAGAAACTAACAATTGTTTTTATATACAGAAATAATAATCTAAAGAATTGTATCTAAGACTAATATATTTAAAAAAAAATATAGACAAAATAAAATGTAAGGTTTTGACATTCGGAGTCGTTTTGAGGCGAATGATATCTAGTTAAATTCTTCCGAAAGTAAGGGCAGGGGTGAAGAGGTAATATGAGACTTATTTTTTTATATATTTAATGATCGGTATTTTGGAACCCTAATATATTAATTTTGCATCGCAGACGGGGTACTAAAACCAGGATATTGTTGGTCTGAATGCAAGAAGGGCTCTAGTACAGCATCTCTTTGGCGCCCAACAGAGGTCTAATAATCTCAATGTTGACTTAAGATTCGTGTTCATTGATACTAGGGCTACTTTATTACACCTTTCACACCTTTATTTGCCAGAACCTTCACCACCGCATCAACACTTTTTTTTTTTTAAATCCTATCTTGAAAAGGAAAAGAAACAATTAACTATGTCAAAAGTCTTTGGATGAGATGAGCATATATCTAATACGGGTTTGAGCAGTGGCGTACCTGAATATTTGACACATAGCATAGCATAACCTAACCTGACCTAACTTGACCTAACCTATGCAATAAAATTAATAAACGTCCGAAAAGATACACTAACAAGAGTTCGGATTTGTTCTGGGCTCTTAACTTCTGTGCACGCGCGCACACTTACCATTAAAAGCTATCGGTGACTTGCTAACCTTTTAGAATAATAGTCCACTCTTTTGGGGTGGGGGGGGGGAGGAGGAT
>CABEEJ010002935.1:30303-43038 GCA_901482245.1 Timema douglasi
TAAAAGCAGTGTTTGAAAAAAATACCGATTGGGTTTGCTTTCTCCCCAACCCTTGTTGGGGTTGAGCTGTGACCATTTTGAATTAAATCGGTTAGTTTGTTAATAATTTGTTTCTAAATCTTAGTGTTTCTCTTTTTTCACACATTGTCTCCAACATTTCGCCACGTCTTAAATGGCCTACCTACCCCTTCCTTTTGACCCATTCTCATACCTTCTCATTTGTACTGGCATTATCTAACAAACGTTTTAAATGAAGAGAAAAATTTGTCATTAAATTCCACAACACACTTAACAAGATATTCAAGAAATGTTTAGGTCATCATGTGAAGAAATTTTTTATTTTTTTTTGTTCATACTGGAGCAATATTTTATTTACTTTGGCCTACAAATGTTTTGCCATAAAAACTGCTAAAAAAATTGATTGTTTCTCCTTTCCCCTTCCGTACTGCCGTTGTTTTTTGACCCATAACGGGACAGTCAGCGGACGTGAGTCGTTCATTCGACCCCGTGCCCCCCCACCCCCCCTCACAGTACACCTTACTTAGATTCGAACCTTGGCCTTCCCAGTCGTAGGAAGTGATCTCTCGTGAGCCTAGCGCCCCCCACCCCCCAGTACACTTGACTTAGATTCGAACCTTGACCTTCTCAGTCGTAGGAAGTGATCTCTCGCGAGCCTAGCGCCCCCCACCCCCCAGTACACCCGACTTAGATTCGAACCTTGGCCTCCCCAGTCGTAGGAAGCGATCTCTCGCGAGCCTAGCGCCTCGCACCGCGTCACCCTTAATGCGTGCGGTCACGAATGTCGCTCTGACCAAGTGTCGAGGAGTCTCATTGGTGTCAAGGTTAACTCCGGTACAATGTGCACAGCTCAACTTCTGTCTGCCGCACTTTGATTTTTAGATCAGAAGAGTTAAATAAGAATAATATAAAATAAAACCCACGGTTCAGGGTGTTTGGTTCCAAGTCCACGGATTATTCCAACACGTGCACGAGGCGTATCCGGAGAGGAATGTTAACTCAGGCATGACTCTCTTTTTCTGCGCTCTCTGCATTGGCTTTTTGGACTTTACCAGGGCTCGTGTCAAAGGTCATGTGCTTAAGTAATTTTTAAAGAACATATGATTCTGGTGCGTTGAGGAAAAGCTGGGGGAAGGGGTAGGTGCTTTTGTCGTCCCTTTCTTCTTAAAGTTAGCAGAAAATTTTAAATCTCACAACGGAGAACAGAAGATGTGTAATGTGTGTAGGTTAAATTATATTCTTTGGATTGAAAAATGATACTTGTGCACGGGAATCGAACCTGATACTTTTGGCTCAGTACACTACTGCTCTAATCACTGATATAGCCAGGAATCGTCCCGTGCCTGGGCCAGGCATTTTTGGGAAAGTAATGATAAAAAAAAGAAGATTAAAATCACCTCAGACTACCTGGGAGAGATTTGAACCACAATCTTGTCACCAGAAAGACAAGTCGATACTGACCCCTTTGTTTGCCTACCCAGCATTGTGGGCAGGGCCTCTGAGATGAATTTTGTAAGGGGGTACACATTTTTTTCTCGGGGCCCTGTTCCATTTTGTATTAATTTTGTCTAAAAAAAAAAGAAAATAATTAAGATCAGCGATCATTTATATTCTTTTATATCTAAATAAATGGCACAATTAATAAAACGCACAATATACCTACAGTAATAATTTAATAATAGTAGTAAATTGTGGAAATGTGAATGGTAGTCTTCAATATATTGAAACATTTTAAGATTCTGGAGAATTTCCAGGCCCCTTTTGGACGCCTGGGTACGTGTACCCCCTGGCCCCCGCCCCCTCATAGGGCCTGATTGTGGCCCAGTATGGTGCATTATACTGGTATTGAGACTGGACAGTTCCAGCCGGCTGCATTATTTCTACACGGGTTTCCGTCATTAATCTCAAGCGTATTCTGGTACCTTCTATATGAGTAAATTAGCCGTTAACATTTTTTATATGGTAGAGTAAAATGTTAAAACCAAAATAGCCACTTTTTTTTTAATTGCGTTCTAGTTTTTCATAGTAAAAATCCTTTTCTTTAACATTAGGTCGCTCTTAGAACGTTAAACCAAAACATATTGGTAATTTTTTTAAAAAGGTTTTTGGAATCTTCAAAAAGTACATATTTTGATTAAGGATTCATTCGAGCTCAAATACACAAAAAAAAATTAATGTTTGGTATTTACTGAATTTCCATACGAAATCCTAAACGTTGGCCAACCACGTTTAGAGACCGGGGTTACTCCGAAAACCTAAGCTGTGTAATCACTATAGTGGACTGGGCTTAACCAAAAATAACCCTTCTAAACGATTTTCAGTCAATCCATTAGACTGGACTTACCCTTAAAAGAATCCTCTAAACGATGTTTAATTTATTGAACGGGCCTTACGCTATGTAACCCTTCATGAGTGTTCAATCACACCATATGTGACAATTGGTAGGAACTCATCCCATATTTTTCTAAACACGCTAGTATTTAAATCATCTTTAGCATTGGTTAATTTATCTGTAAGGTAAGGCACTTAGAATATTGATTGAAGTTATGTACCAGAAGCTTAATATTCCACTTGTGTAAAGTACCTAAAGAATAGATATTGAATACACCCTTATATATATTTCCTGAACATAGGAATGATCTCTATTCTAGTCGTATTAGGGCATAGCATTTTTCCGATGGCTACCAGTTTCACTCATTTTGCGACGAAAGGGTGGGCGAATCCATCTATGAAGCTACCGACCACACGAGTAAAAACCTACCCCCCCCCCCCCCCCTCAAAAACACAGCNTCTTTAAACACGTGCGCACGATAGTGATCTGTCGCTTCTCGTTATCACCGTCCATATCGGTGTTGTGTAACGATTGTTGTCCCAATGGTCACTACGCTGGACTTGGTACCGCAGGGGAAAAGGACAGATGGATCCAACTATAAGATTGTGTCGGCGAAGGTGTTGTTGCTTGTTAAACAAAAATACTCATGACGTACTCGCGATGGCCTTAACCTGCGGACAACTTAATGATCATACACGGTGGATTTTTTTATTATTATCTATACATTGCAGAACTGGTAATATATTTCAAGGCAAATACCAGTTATGCGATGTGTAAACACGATTGTTACATAATTTATGGTAATATGTACAGGTATCCCACTCGAAGCAATATATTAAACATATTTATTATTATTATTAGCACCTTGTCTTACTTCCCGTTAGAGTTAAACGAACTTACGCTAATGTATAATGGTAGGCTGATTGTGAGATTAAATGGAGGACCTACAGTTTAACGTGGGATCCGAACCACGGTGGAGGCCTGGCATTCCCCACATGTTTCTAAATATTTAACTGAAATGAAATATTTTTATCCGCTGCGTCGGTGCATCGTTGTAAATAACTTGTTTACCGTCACGTTCAATCACGTGGTTTAAATTCGTCGGTCGCCATTTTGAAGCTTTGTTCGTTACACGTTTTGATAAAAGTAGAGTAAATATATAAATTTTTTAAAGTGGAATAAGACGATAAATAAGCTTTGTCAAAACTCAAAATAAATGTGGTTAACATCACATTCATACATTACCAACTGTTTTCATTAGTTATCCAAAGTGATATCAGCTGTTGGCGTAGTGATATATTATTAGGGACTACTTCTAGTAACATTTTGAACGGTTGTCAAAGTACACCAAGGTCGTGATGATTTATACATATAAAGACTATATATAAAAAGTTTAATTTTCCCTATTAGAGGTTAATTTTTTAACTATATGAATAAAAACAGAGGTTTAACTATGTTGGATAACTAATGTGGATCACATTAAAACAATTGTAAAGTTTAATTTCAAATTTACTGACAAGTTTTAGTACCTTTGTTTGCGCTGTACTCCTATAAATTCGATGTCTTTGCAGTAAAATTCATTCTTCTATTCATGATCTTTATTTCTATTAGTCATTAATCATGAAGGCAGTTTGGGATTTATACTCGTGTTATCTTGGAAACGAGTTTCCCACACTGTCCATTTATTATAATTTGAGTATATGTGAGTATGTGAACTTGTCTTGTGTAAACTACCTTGAATACAAGACTTATATAAAAATTCCAAAGTTTGTTTTTATAATTCTCATAAATTTGAGTCAAGTCACTCACTTTTGTTTGTTCCCTTCGACGTGAAAATATAGCAACGACCAACCTTGAAACAGTGTATTATGGGAAATGACTGATTATATATATATTTACGTCCTCAATTTTGAACACTTTGCGAATATCCCTGAAACGGAACAATTGGTTTTTTGGAGTTTTAGAAAGTCTGTATTTTGAATAAACACGATTATGTTGAATAATTTATGGTAATGATGCATACTATAACTAGTTTTTATAACTAGTTAAAGTAACCGGTGCGGTGTTCTAACCACTCAACTTTATTCTTTACTTCAGGCAAACAGAAAACTCGTAATTTTATTTCTTAAGACTCAGTTTTTATCTTTCTTATTCTTTAATTACATTACTCCTTAACTAATAATTATGAACATTATTAAAAAAAAATTAATTTGCAAATCAACCTTGGTTGCATTTCTCTTGATATGGTCTGGCACTGATTGAAAGGACACGACCGGGGATCCCAAGGTGTGAAATGATCGAGGATCATCGGAGTTAACAACTATGGAGCCGGGAAAAAAAAAGTGAAAATGGAAATATTTGTGAATTTGACAGTTTGAAAGCACAGTGCATAGAACATGTAAATTGAAGATTTAAGTTACCTGATTATAAACACGTGACATACACCTTGAAACAAGTTTTACTTGTGTAAATTTCCCCGCTGAGCACGAATCGTCCTGTTTTATAAATCAGTTAAATTACCTCCAACTTTCCAGTTTTATGATGCAACGAATTAAAGTTTTTTCATTCTCCAATCAATTCTTGTGTGGAAAAATAGGGACTTCTAGTAAACACGAGGGAATTTCGTAGTGATTTTGAAAGTGTTGATGATAAGCACACTAGTATTTCTAGTATTATCAGGTGTTCTGTCTTCCGGCAGGTCCTTTAACTTGTCCATTTGGAGACCATCTACAATATCCTATCAGCAGCTTTATTTGTTATTAGATTCTTTAACAAAAAATGTAATTAACAAACGTCATAAAACTTGTATTACCGGGCCACGTTGTCTAGGTTTCTAACTTGGGGCTTCACGCCATCTTTATTTGGTGGTCACTTGTTCTAAGACGTCAGGCTTGCAATAAACGGGATTGCCATGTTCTATGTTTGTCCCATCCCTCGTGTTAAACTAGCTAGATTTCACCTAAACTGCACTCATCTATTGGTTCAAAACTGTTTTCTACCATAAAAAACGACCTCACTTATTTAAATCGCACCATATATTAAAGTTTAGCGTATGCTGTTAAAACTAAATACACAACCTGAAAAATGTTTACAGGACGCTACTTTTAAATTGTAATTGCATTATTTAATTAGTGTGTATCACAAATTATGAAAGTTGTCCACAGGATCATTAATAATTCTAGAATCACATTCAATTACTTGAAAAAAATGACCAACCTGTGAACGGGTCTCTGGTTTTATTCTTGTCAAATGTCATTTTTTCACTAACCTTGAAATTATCAGAATTAAGTCAACAAAACATTTCACCACTAACTAGAAAACCATTTTAACTTGGAAGAATTGCATATTTGGCCAACTGTTATTTTTAAATCATCGCGTCATGCATGCTAATTACGCTAATCTGATGAAGGTAATATTTTAGAGGTAATCTAAAATAACTTGCCTATAATTTTGTGTATTATATAACCCAACTAGGTAGATGAAGTGGGGGAAATAATCACCATGTTAAACTTAAAATCATTAAAAAAAATGCTTACGTAAATCACAGTATGTGATTGTTTACACAGTTTGTCCCAGAGTTCAAAGACGAGGTGTTAAAATCTCTTTCTAAATTGTTGTCTAACAAACGTGTGACTTAACAATTTGTTCGAACTATCACAAAAGGGGCTGTCTGTGTGTCTGCAGGTGTATTACTTGTTTACACAGTATTATCTTTCCGCTATCTTAAGCGCAATCTCTTAATGTAAACATGTAGCGAGTGCTCTTTGGACCTGGAGTTTGTTGCATTCAGCACTTCACTTGAGAACCCTTAATTTGTCATCAAGTCTACTTTGTGCATTTAAATAGTCTTTTTGTGTTATGCTAGAGATAAAACTTGTTCAAATGACGTAATATTTAAAACAATGGCTGTTTTAAAAGCCCCTATTGGTTTTTTTATTTTAAATTATTCATAGTTTAGAATTTGATTGGATCATTTAGAAACATGACATGCAATAAGGTTTTCATGCACGGCACTTAACTCTTGTTCTTTTATTCTAAGAAGGCCGCTATGTTTTATTTTAAGGCCTCTTCAGTAAACAAGAAATTGTTGCGCAGACTTTTAGTTCTAATGCAATATTTAATTAAACAATACGTTATTTCAAAATATGGTTCACGATAAGATAGTCTAAAAGATCCAACAGGACTTTTTTCCTTATAAACCCTCTAGTTTTTGAGTTTTAGTAATAGATATACATGTGAATGTGAATTAGTTAATTTTCAACGAATTTTTAAGCATATTTGTGAAGTTATAAGACCATACTTGATGAAAATAAGTTCTCTTCTTATTGACATGTTTGGGTTGTTGGTAAAGGGCGAAAGGGAGTATAAGCTCGGATATAATAGAGGTACAGTAGCCCCATGGCTTCTTTGGTGCTGACTGACAGCTCACAGCTGACTTCTGACTGCTTTAAAAAGTTACCAGACCAAATTATGTATCCCTACGCCGAACCATACGATCTGCAAAAAACATAGGTTCATCAGCTGTCATTTCTGACATTTAGGTATATACCTAAGTGTTGATTGTCATAAGTCAGTTGTGAGCTGTCAGTCAGCACCAAAGAAGCCACGGGGCTACTGTATCTTGAGCCGTGTCTTTTGTAAGACTGAGGCTGCTGTCTTAACGCTATCTAATTAGAATTATATATACATATTGAGGTCTTAATTTCACATGTTTCCTTGTCCAGGTGTCCAACTAAACTCGTCTAACAATTTCATCAAATTTGGTAACTATTTTAATTGTTTTTTACTGTACATTTTCGTATAGATATTCCAAATTTTAGTAATTTATATTGAATGCACTTGTGGATTCGCGCACTGGTGTTGAAGTCTACATATGATTGGTTGTTAGAAAGTGCTACGGGACGTAGCGGTTTAGTGTTTTGGAGCAGTCCTTAAGACTGTCCCGCACCTTTTCGCCATGTTTCCCTAATTTATTGTGCAAGTAAACTATTAACGAACCGCTTCGGTGTCCGCGTGGTTTAACGCTCTACTCTCGCAGTAGATTAGACTGCCGATGACTGAGATCGAGGTTCGATGAAAATTCTAGTACATTTCCTTTAAATATAGCCTTCCTAATCCCTAAAACTACTAACGTGATTAGTGCATACGCGTTTAGTCCGAGCAGGTGGAAAGACGCGGGCGCTAAAAAAAACTAAGGGTTATCAAGAAACTATTGTGGCTAAATAAAAAACTTATCGTGGACTGTTTGCGTAATTTGGTTGTAGCTCAGACCATAATTTTCAGCGATGTTGAGTCATTCACTCATGCGCATTAGGGTCAAGTCTTAAATTGGTGATTTTCACCGTCTTACTAAGCTAATATTAAATTATTAAAAAAAAGTGTAGAGAAAATGTATTAAATTTTTGATGTATATATTCATATGTTGAAAATATGACGGGTTATTTCAATAAACACATGACTTTTATCATATGGACTATTTTCTTGAATTTTCTAGTCACATAACGAGGATTAAAACTTTGCTTAGGTGCTTTGTCGTAGATGTATCGCTGGCTATATCATAAGTTTCCATAAGTATCTCGTTAAAATATCCCTAATCTATCAAGAAAAAATCATCCATATGTGAAGTTCATTAGACAGTGTGTACACCCCACTTTCCTACACCCGTTAATTTTCTCTTGAGATTAGGTTTTAAATTTGTGAAAAAAGTTTATATTTAAATCTGATTAAGTTTCTAACAAAATGCCAGACTGCAAAGATAGTTTTGTCTAATGGTCCCAACACCAGAGATGCTATCTTTTTAAACTTTTTTTTTATTTATTTGACAAATATCAAAACATAATTTCGTATTAAACTTTTCTTAAGCTATGTCGTAAAACTTTACCCATCCCTTGTATCACATTTAGTACCTCACTCATAAGTAAACAGGCTTAACTGTTGAAAATATACGTACGGTGACTCCCACATTTTATTCACTCTGCCTTCCTTAGTGATGCTTCATCAACATACAAAACCTTATCGCAATCCTAAAGGATTAACGAAATTAACTTGTCAAAGGTGTAATTCCTTCCAAATATATGAATCTTTTTAGGATTTTATAAACGAAATTTGGGAGTAAATCATGATTATGTACACTTCTTAAAGAGACTTATCCTTTTTCACACGCCTTTTGATGAGCGCGTTTACATAGCGAACTAAGTTTGGTTGGAAAATGTTTTAATCGGGGAAATTAGGGTCTCGCCATTCAGTAGTGATTTACAAGCTAGATAAATTTGTTTATTTCTTCTAAGAGTTTGTAAGTCGTGTGCTAATCAGGAATATGGAATCAGTACATCAACCTTTTTAACTCCCATACGATATTTTTTTTACAGTTTGTCCAACCCCTCCGAAGCTTCTTTGTCGTTGTGGATAAATATTTTAATAAATTTGTCATTACAAATTACAAATATTGCTCTTGAAAAATGAAAAGTTAAAATGATATATTTGCCATGTATTTTTATATGAAAGGTTTTATTTTGAAGCCGGAGTTTGTTGGCTAATTTCTGCTGACTCCCCACGACAGCTCAAGACTCCACGCACGGAACTCTGTTCTCAACAATAGCACGTGAAACATCTAACTAATAACACTTGGTCTGGGATACTACATTTTACTTTTGGAGGCAGATACACTAATGGTGGGAAATGTTCCACGCAATATAAATGTCAAGGAGCCTTTTGTCATACGATATTCCATTAGTGGATATTTGAATTGCTGTCATTCGCAAGTTTGTCAAAACTTTGATTGCTTTATTGTTTTTAGCATAATGTTTAGTTAACTACGGTTTGTTTTGATAGTGAATATATATAAAATGATTGTTTTGAGACCTGCCACAATAGTTATACGAGTTATGTGCACACATTTGGATAAGATTTTAGCAATAAAACTTTAGTGAACATGCTATAATATTTTGAGAGCTTTAATTGTTTTATAAACACAATTTCACTAAAGTATTCCAATAATAAATATAATTTTTAGAATAACTTTAAAAATGTGGCGCTTAAATTTCTAAAAGGTGCTTCTTAACGTGCAGATATATTTATTAAAAAGAGAAATTTCACAAACTAAGACTTTTTCCATTTTGAAAAGTGAAATTTATCGCCTCAGAATAGTTTCCAAATCTTATCGATAAAATACTAATTATGAAAGCTTTGACCAATAAAACCAATGACCTTGAATTGACAATACCCGCAATTGTGTCCAAAAATCTTTTAAGAGACGCGTGAAATTTCGTCAGACCAAACACTATAAGTTTCTTACAACAAATATATATCAATTAGGGCGAAGATTTTTGTTGTGTTTTTTTTCTATCCATAACCTTGATGTACTTAGTTTTGAAAGCCAAAAAAATAAGTTAATATTTTAATGCGGCCCGCAATTTACGATCGTTAATTAGGTTAGCTCCAAGATTTCTGTTTTATCTAAAGATTAAAGGATCTACGGGTTCAGATTGTAAATTTAGCTATATTTACTATTGATCTTTTCACTTATTATTTAACTAGACATAGACCGTCAGAAGTCAGCTGTGAGCTGTCAGTCAGCACCAAAGAAGCCACGGGGCTACTGTACCAAGTGACATTCCATTCTTCAGGCGGAGGATTCAGCATTCATTCTCAAAAGTTATCTTCCAAAAATATATTTAATTTTAAAATGAGTTTATTTAATAATCGTTTGACTAATATTACTTAAAATTCAGGTAAAAAATGATAGTCTAGATTATTATTAGTTACCCAAAAAATGCATTCACCACGTTTAAGTTTTATTATTTAATGCAGGGTAACGATTAAAGGTTCCAAAATATTTAATTTCTATCTTTGGTTAAGTCACTCATCTAGGATTGATTCAATCTAACTAGGACTTGGCTTGGGAACGAATTGTGTCGGTAAAATTTGCTCTTACTTCAAAGTGCTTAAATTTATGGCAGGGTGTCAACCATTCGGGAAAATCAGGGAAAACGGGAATTAGCCGGGAATTTGAAGTGATCGGGAAAAAACGGTAATAAGTCGGAAATTTGGTAAATCGCAATAAAAATCCGGGAAAATTATATTTTACTCAAAATATGATTTACAATAATTGGTAAATTGTCATTTTTTGTTTGTAGCTGTGTAATATATTTTTAATTCCTAGTAAACAATTTTAATTCAAATTTTAAAACTTATTATTATTAAAAAAATATTAATAGAAAAGTTAGGATGAAGGGGGGGGGGCGAGGTAGAAGGAAATTACATACTTTTTAGTCGGGAATTTTAGGAAATGATCAGGGAAAAGGTCGGGGATTTCATTGGTCAAGTTTAGTAGACACCGTGTATAGTGTCTGGATGAATATTGATTTATAAATCTAATCATTGTGACTAGACGCTTGTCAAACGAACCGTTATTAGAATGAGTCTTGTTTCGAAACTTGGGAGCGCCTACTTTTAATACTTTACACCCCGCTAGTACAAACGAATGTAATCACTTATTATTATGATGGATAGCGAGCGACCCGTCCGTAAGTTCACGCGGAATGGACTGACAGGTTAGTATGCGAGCTTAAAAGACTGAGTTTGTTGACACTCAACTGGGCCATAGCAATTAAAAGGGCCGCGAGTCGTGACTTGACCGTCCATTTGAGCTGTCCAAACGGACAACATGTCGGCCTTGATCGGACCAACAAGTTTTCTCTATATTTGATGGACGGGTGGACATTTTACGGCTCCAAGAACTTAACAAAAATGTAACTGTCATTAAAGTGAGGAAATTTTTTATCCAACCTTTCGCGCTCTTGGTAGATTTCCGGGTGATAAACTCTCACCCATAACCTAGACATTATTTATTTAATGTCTGCAATGTCTTGCTGTTATTAATATTCATCAATTAACTTACCGTATTTATGTACAGTAGTCCCATGGCTTCTTTGGTGCTGACTGACAGCTCACTTCTGACGGTTTTGAAAAGTTACCAGGCCAAATTATATATCGCTACGCCGAACCATGTGATCTGCAAAAACATGTGTTTAGCAGCTGTCACTTCTGACAGTCCAAATTTAGGTATATACCTAAATGTTGACTCAGAAGTTAGCTGTGAGCTGTCAGTCAGCACCAAAGGAGCCATCGAGCTACTGTAGGCAGTTTTACCAATACACAATAATGTAACCAAGTAAATTTACCGGTTAACACTTTGGGGCCTTGTGAATTCAACACGGAACAGTTAGATTAGTGGTTACACCTTCGATTGGCTAAACGATTATCTAAATTAAATTTTATAACCACATACCTAGTTAAATTAATTGTGCAAAGAGGATCTGTTCAGCTTTTGGCAGCAAAACACGTAAAATTGATTGGTGCGATTGAAAGGCTGTTTGTCAATCCACACCACAATTTTTTCTTATACGCCAGTTTGAAATTGATTTAATATGCACGATGTTTGGTCACATTGATTGGTGTACAGTGGGACTAAAAAACTAGTAGACTTTTTATGCTCCGGCGTCGTACTATCCGGCTAATCTTCATGAGTTTTAGGGCCAGTTTCATAGTCAAACTTAGTACGCCTCAAGTGCGGCGCTATATTGAATACAAGACGACACCTACCTAAACCAGAATGGAGTGGGCTGTTTTCGCATAGGAAACTGGCCCATTCCATTCGAGTTTAGGTAGTAGTTTAGTGTAGCGCCGCACTTGAGGCGTACTAAGTCTGACTAAGAAACTGGCCCTTAATTCCGCAATTCATCAATAGTTGAGTCTATTAGTGTTAACTTTAATTTCACATACACAGTCGGTATTAAACTAAAGGTAGTCTTTCTGTTTATTAAAACGTAGAGGACATCTCATTTAGATGGTACGCGGGTTTAAATTTCGTGCTAGTTTTAGTCTAATTTTTCCCTTTTGGCGAAAAAGTTGTTATTCAAATCCCAGCCGCGTAAGCAGTTTTTTTTCCCTAAAATTATTTTCCACTTTACTTTCATGCAAATATGGATTAATTTCCTGTAAAATTTTGTCTTCCTAATCTTTCTTTACCACATAACCCGAACTATTGAGACGCGGTGAAATAAACTATATCTCGGTCCACATCCACCTGGAGTTGTGAAGGCAACCTTGAAATACAAATACCTGTACTCTCTGACGCCATTGGTCTGATGATGACGTGTCAGAATACGAAACAAAACACTCCGCTTGACGATTAATTTGTGGTAGGCAGGGATTACAACTTGGTCAGCTAAACTGCCACAGGCAAGAATATGCTTCTCTGTCTATTTTCACTGACGTGTTATTTTTGGAAATACAGTAGTGTCGATAACTCTGTGGACTTAAAAGGTGTAGATCTAGTCTGAATTTCGAAAATTCAGTGCCTATACAGATAAAAAAAAAAGCAT
>CABEEJ010002935.1:43650-95794 GCA_901482245.1 Timema douglasi
CCCCCCCCCCCAAATTCCTATAAAAATACCAAATAGTCATTTGTATAAAAGTGCACTAACGTTATTACAATCATTGCACATAAGAGAAATAATTTTTTATTTGAAACTTAAAACCTGTTTTAATGATAATAATAATCGTTTCGCTGGTCTCAATTCCACGGTTTTCTGACGAATACTACACCACGACGCGATTTCTGAATCGAGCTTTATTGGATTACCAACCCTTTTAGGCGTTGTTAAAATGTAAAATGGCGTCCTAATTCACAGATTAGGAATTGTTAGGGTAGCTCAGGTATCTCAGGTCTTTTAATAACCGTGGCAGCGCTACTTAATCAAGATATAAACTTAAAAATCCAATTGCAGATGACTCATCTTAGCCCAGTTCGAATTTGATAAGCTTTATCCGGGAATTTAACGACTCGGTTGCTCTGTGTCTTCCAGGGTGCAAATGACACTGCCCTTATTATCCCAACTATTCCAGGAATTTTATGTTTTTCATGGTCTTCGTGTGTGTTTTTGATCTGATGTCGTACCTTGCCTTAGGCGGAGCAGCGTTTTGTTTATAAACTCTAGCATTTCACAACGTCGGAAGTAGCCTACATGCGAGGTATTAAGAAACGCGGCTCCGAAATACTCTAAACGCTAGCTGTTTTAAAAATGTCATCAGTACTAGTGTCCATTCTGTGATCGTTCTTTAAAATATGTTGTGTGAAATAGTTCTTCTGGTTTTAGGTCAAGAATTTTCAAACTTCTTTCTATTTGTCCACTCTCCCACCAGTATTCAACGAGTTCTCCTAAAATATTGCATTCATTTGGGTTATAAATTAATCTAAGAAATAATTTTAAAATGTCTGCATACTAAAGTAATAAAATATCTAATCACGCCGTTCCCTTACGGGGTAGGCGAGAAACTGTACACGTGGCTCAAAAAACAGCTCCGTCCTTAATCCATCCACTCCAACTTTTTCCATTTCCTTGCATACTCCCTTCGCTTCAACATCCATACAATCATACATTCTCTTTTACTCTTAAAACTGTTTTTCTTTTTAACAAATCCGTCTATCCCATTCAGCCACATCTTATATGGCCTATCCCTTCCTTTTGATCCACACACTCTACCTTCATATATTTGTTTCGTCGCTCGATCCACACTCATCCTCTCAACATGCCCAAACCATCGTAAAGACGCTTTTCACATTTACCTATTCAAAAAAAAAATCTCTCCACCCATAAACGTTAAATTTAGTAAAACCAGCATATATTTTCCCGCCAAGTTCAAATAATTTTGTTGGAATATCAATTAGACGGCTTCAGATAAATTATTCAATATATCAAATTCATTAGTTCCTCACTGTATGTCTCCACCTCTATACAGGGTGTTTCCGGGTCAAACGGCTAAACTTTGGGAAGAGCTAGATCAAAATCTTAACTCGAATGCCTTTTTGAGATTTGCTAGTTTTTGATTATTTTTTTTACGCGCAAACCGCTAAAAACTAACAAAACATTATTCTTTATATAAAATACATTATTTATTTTGATCAAATTGACTGCCTCCAGCCTGGAGACAAGCAGTTCACCTATCAATGATAGAACGAGGGCTGACCGACATTGTACTATTGTTTCTTGGCAAGCTTGCGTCACCCTTTGTCGTAATGATTGAAGGTCATTAACAGACACTTCATACACTTTTTACTTGAGAGCTCCCCGTACAAAAAACATATATAATGGCGTTAAATCAGGTGAACAGAGGCCAAGCCACAGGTCCAGTACGACTGATCCATCTTCCAGGAAAATTAATATTGAGCTATAGCCGAGGACCTCTGCAGAAAAACGGGGCTTTAATTTAGTTTTTTGGCGTTTTCGCGAAACTAGTTGAGACGAGCAAATTTCCAAAATACATTTTGTTAGTTTTTTGACCCACTACCGCTTCCCAAAGTTTAGCACGGTTTAACCCAGGAACATCCTGTAGAATAAAAATAATGCACATTTATGTTATATATTTTTTAATTTCTTATAATACTGATTATAGTCGATCAAGGTAATTTTGATAACAATATTTACTAAAATGTTACTTGGGAGCACCTAGGTATTTGCGAGCTTAGAAGACTCCAATGTCGTCTGTTAAGGGACACTGTGGTGTTCTTAGATGACCCCCTGCAATGACACTCACCCCAGACTTGGGAGGCGGCCAGTCTCACCCTCTTTGGGGGTCGAACATCCGCTTTCATTCACTACCGGCCTCCCCCTCTTTACGTTGATCACATATCAGGGTTGTAGTCTGTCGCTGGTCAAGGTCACTGCCTTATTGACAGGGTCTGGGGTTTGATACCAGATTCTCTGAAGGAATGTTAGTCATTCGCGGCTTTTATGAGAAGTTATCGTCGCCGCTCGTGGCTTTTATTGGTTTAATTTTCATATTAAATATACCTTTTTTTAGCACCATCTCTTACTACCAGTTCGTGTTATACGCTTATATACTAATTACGCCTGTGGTTTTAGAGCATGTGAAACCTATATTTAGAAGAAATGTACCCGTATTTGCTTGGAGAAGGGAGGGAAAACCCTGTTTGGTAAAAACCGCCCTCGGTACACTTGGCTGAGATTCGAACCTTGTATCTCCCTGTCATCGGCAGTCCAGTTCATTGAGAGTAGCGCCTTATGCTACGCGGCCGCTGAAGAGGGTTTTAGTGTTTGTAAAAGCTAATTTATGAAAGCGTAATTTTCATGTAATTCTGGTCCCATGTTTTCAGGTAGGAAGTAAGGGAATATTAGTTGAGATATTTTTTTTTTTGCGAGAATTACTACTAAACCTTTTTGGCCATAATTAAAAGAAACTTGCTCCATTGGTCAAGAAACAAGTCAGATGTGAAGCTTTTTCTTCTAAAATTATTATGAAAATTTGAAATTACTATGTAAACTTGAACACTTTATTAATAACTTTTATGGTCACTATTCTTAAGTTACTATTCTCTAGCTGCTGTGCTTTTCTGCTTTCTTCTTTAGTATTATTATTATTATTATTATTATTAGCACCGCGTCTTACTACCCGTTCGGGTTATACGCACTTACGATAACGTGTAATGGTAGGGTGATTGTGAGATTAAATGGAGGACCTACAGTTTAAGGTGGAATCCGAACCACGGTGGAGGCCTGGCATTCCACACATTCACAAGTTGTGATTAATACACGTCTTGACAGAGGTGAAGGAGGGGTTTTGCAATCAGATAAATCAGTGCCGGGACCGAGGATTGAACCCCGGACACCCCAGCACATAAGTCTGACACCTTACCTCTAGACCGCCAGGTCACCATTAGAAGATTATTAAGAGTTTCATACCAAAGGAATTAAAATAATTATTTTACAACTGGTACGTATTTCCATGACTCAAACATTAATTTTAATAGTCCTCTAATCCGGTTCCGGTGGTCGCATGATCTAAAGTGTTTCTCTCGCAGTATAATACACTACCGATGATGGATATCGAGGTTCGAATCTCGGTCGGGTGTACTAAGGTTCCTGTGAAAAAGGGTTCTATTCCTCCTCCGCAAATGCAGGTACACTTCCTCTCAATAAAACCTTCCTAATCCCTAATATAGATGCGTATAACCCGAACGGTTAGTAAAACGCGGTGCTAAAAAAACCAATAGTCCTCTTATCTACTCATGAACGGAAACGTTAATTTTCTTGATAAAAAACCCGTTTACTTTAATAGTTCTTGTTCTTAGCTAGATACCCCCCTGTGTTTTTAACCTCTAATAGGTCGAACCTCTAAGTATTATCGACCAAGCGCTGTGAGACAACTTGAATAATTAAACTGTCGCGTCAAGGTACCTTGCGTGTGTAACGAACTGGACAGGCTTGGCTTCAATATAGATTTCTTGTCAGACGAGACGTTCGTGGGTTCGTACCCAGTCGAGGTTGACTTATATTTTTCTTGAGCGATTAGAAAAATCCGTAGGTAAACTTCCCTTCGGAGGAAAAAATAAATCCGTCTGTCCCATGTCTACTCTTGTAAAAAAAAAGTAACCCTAGAAGGTATGTGAAAATACCTTTGCGTCAAAATTGTTGAGTCTTCTTCGCGCTCGCTCATAGAAATTCAATGTGGAAGGCAATGGGTAACCAGCCGAAGTCCGGCATCGGAATTTTGCTTTTGGGTTTTTAAGAACATTTTAATTGATTTGCATTTTTGATTTGTCTCTTTACTGATTAAAACTATTAATGACTTGCATGGATTGCGAAAAATGTACGCACACTTTAAATATTTCCAATTATGTGTAAGCCAACAAAACTACATGTGTACTGGAACATTTAAAAAAATGGTTCCACCGGTGAATAGGCTTAAATAAATTTACGGTAGCCCCATGACTTATTTGGTGCCGACTGACAGTTTTAAAGAGATACCAGACCAAATTGCCTATTCCTACGCCGAACCAGATGATCTGCAAAAACATGTGTTTAGCAGCTGTCACTTCTGACTGTCAAAATTTAGGTATGTCATTCACGAGCTAAGTTTACCTGGATGACAGCTCGAAATCTTACTAGAAGTAATCCCTAATATATCACTACAACAGCTGACATCTATCACTTTGGATGACTGTAATGAAAACAGTTGGTAATATATTGTGATAGTTAACCACAGTAATTTAGGCCAATATTATTTATATATTTATTTGAGGTCGAACACAAAGTTTATTTATAGTTTTATTCTACTTAAAAAAATATTAACGCCACTTTCACGAAAACTTCTAACGAACATTGCTTCGAAATGGTGACTGACGAATCTAAACCATATGATTGAACATAATAGTAAACAAGTTTTTTACAATGATGCGGACACGCAGTTGATAAAAGTATTTTATTCAGTTAGGTATTTCAAAATACGATAAAATAATCATAAAATCATTTATTGTATGTAAAAAAATGACAAGAATTTTCTCTTTTCCAATTAAATACGATGCCTGTATTAAAAGGTATTGATGTGTGCACTATAATAGTCAGTAACGTTCCAAAAAGAAAAATAAGTACTTTTAATTATGTTTAAAATATTGTTTCGAGTTGGATAGAAAGAAATTATTTAAAAAAATGAAATATTATTAATAAACTTAAGTTTACGTTATTTTAAATGTAATATATAACAGGTAATTAAAGATATTTACATTTATAACAAAAAAGTGATCTTTTACAAGTGTTGGCAACCCAAAACCTAAACATAGGTTTTTACCTGGATGACAGTTCGAAAATCATATCATCCCGAACGGAATAAATATACCTAAAATGTTGACTGTCAGAAGTCAGCTGTGAGCGGTCAGTCAACACCAAAGAAGCCATGGGGCTACTGTAGCTGGCAATTATCCATGCATATGCACCGCGTCTTACTACCCGCTAGGGTTATGCACCTATTCACTAATCACGTTAATGGTTTTAGGGCTGAGGTAGGTTGTATTTAGAGGAAGTGTACCAGAATTTGCTCGAAAAACCCCTCTCGGTACGCAAGATTTGAACCTCTATCTCCCCGTCATCGACAGTCTAGTCTACTGCGAGAGTAGCGTACTAGACCACGTGGCCACCGAAGCAGGTCGACATAATGTGGTCGGTTGTCGTAATTCTCTCGACTCGTGTGTTTTACCATGACTGCGGTGGTTTTATCTGCTCGCCGGACGGATAAGCACGTCATTTTCTTCCCGGGGCGGGCCGGTTTTATCCGCACTGGTGGACATGACGTGCGTGCGCCTGCCAGGTGAGCTTTGGAGCGCATCACGCGCCGTCTCTACTGCCAGGCCGGGCTATCCGCATATGGGCGCTAATCGGGTTGGGATGAGGAAGGCGGAATTCGAGCATCTTTATTAACGCGAAAGAAGAGTGGGGGAACCGTTTGAGGTACTTCTGTGCTGGGTGTCCGGGATTCAATCCTCGGTCCCGGCACAGATTTATCTGATTGCCAAACCCTTCCTTCATCTCTGACAAGACATCTTGTAAATGTGTGGAATGCCAGGCCTCCAACGTGGTTCGGATTCCACGTTAAACTGTAGGTCCTCCATTTCATCTCACAATCACCCTACCATTACACATTAGCGTAAGTGCGTATAACTCGAACGGGTAGTAAGACGCGGTGCTAATAATAATAATACCACAGGATGAACTCTTTGAAAACCCTTTTTCCTGTACCCTCGTGGTCTAACGCGCTACTCTCTCAGCAGACTAAGACTGCCGATGGAGAGAGAGTTCGAATCTTGTTTGGTTTTTCCGAAGTGGTTTTCAATTCTCCCTTTATGCAAATTTGTGTANAAATAAATCAAATATTGCTTCTATACATACATTAGTTTGATTTCCCTCATATGTTGATTACAGTTAAATATTTAATGAGCATAGCAGCATTAGATGATCGATTAATTTTTTAAATTGAGATAAAATTGTCAATCAAATCCCAGGACACCCTTGACCGATATTCAACTGTTATCACCCTGTGAAGAAAATTAGTTTTACTCTGTACCAGAGCAACATTTTTTTTGTTTTGTCAAAAACTTTTGCCATAAACTACAAAAAGTCTTTTTCTCGCTAACCCTTCCACCCCCCTTAGTACTGTCCGTTAAGGTATGTTTGACTGGCCTAGGACAGGATTATCTTACTGAGCAGGTTCATAGTTATGGGGAGGGTGGGTTGTGATTACCCCCCCCCCCCTACACACACATAAACGCGGAGTTTCGAGAAACTTGCCCGGCTTAAATCTCGATTGCGACGAAGTTTGAAATCGGTGCTTCTTTGTGTTTAGCGTGTATATAAAAAAAACTCAATCCCAATTTTCATAGGTAGGGCCTTATATCATTCTACTAGAACAATGTTAAAATATTCTTACTTTCTAATCATTTGTCAGATAACTGTTTTAGGGCCAGTTTCATAGTCAAATTTAGTACGCCTCAAGTGCGGCGCTACACTAAGTACAAGACGACACCTACCTAAACTCTAATGGAATGGGCCGTTCTCGCATAGGAAACTGGCCCATTCCATCCTGGTTCAGGTAGGTGTCGTCAAGTATTTACTGTAGCGCCGCACTTGAGGCATACTAAACTTGACAATGAAACTGGCCCTTAGTATCTGTTGGCTTAAAGATACACTAAAGGGCTCTTCCTACCGAAGTTGGACTGTGTAGATTCTTGAGTTTCCTTCCTGTTTCCGAATATCACTACTGATTAGTACGTGGTGCTGATATGACTCAGTACGGTGTCGCCGCGCGCGGTCAAAGGACCGACGGATGTCTCGCGTCTGTCTGATAAGGGGAAAGGGGGAAGATGCCCTTCAGCTACGGGTCCTTTAATAAAGTTTGAAGGTCATAGCTATGAGGGACTCAATGAAAGTTGGTGGGAAAGGGGGAGGGGGCGGGGTTCTGGTTTGAGCTGTTTCTTAAGGGGGTGCTCCACTGTCTTAGTCCTTGTACCATTCTTTAAGGTTGTTACTATGCTCCAGCCATCACTTGCTGGAATTTTCTGAACAAATGCAGTCTGCTGATTTTATATTTATATAGATGTGCTACCATACAAACCCCACTCCAGGACAAACTAGATCGCACTAGGTTAAAATTATACATCCTAAGAGTTTCACAATGTGCTAGTTTATTCTGAGTTTAAATTAGTTAATTCTGAAATTTTGGCCCAATTAATGGGATAAATAAGTGAGGCCTATAATTTTATCATGTCTAGGTTAGGTTAGCTAACCTAACACTGTTGTGTGAACTGTGCATGATGAAAGATGTCCCAAGTTGATTCATCGTATGGGGTAAAGAAGGATGAAGACTAGTATTGCCTAAAAGATCAGGCTGTTTCTGTTAATCCTACGAGCGACAGGATGTATCAATTCGGCATAGTCCAGTCTGGTTTGGACGATTGCATATATATCTTGTTTTTGTGATTATAGAAACTCTGGAAAATACATTAATTTAGTTTGCGATTGTGTTGTACTTGAGTTAAACTAATTTAGCAAATTCTTCATTGTTTATATATATATATATATATATATATATCATGTAGCAGTAAAATGTTCCTGATGGATATTTTTTGGTTTCAGCCACATGAATAAAATGTTTGAAGAAAAGCAGTGAGTATTTGACAAAATTTTCGATATTGTTGGCATGAAAATTTTGTTGAATGCTTTTGTAGTATTGGTAGTGTGTACACTAATACACTATTTGCTTAGTGCATGTGCATTTCTGCTAGTTGAATAAACATTTTATAAATATTCACATTTAATGCTGTTTAACTTTATTATTTTTATAAGTGAGCTACTTTTTAGAAGCATGTGATTTGCTTGACTCTCTCTCTCTCTCTCTCTCTCTCTCTCTCTCGCTGATGGCTAAAATTTCCTGTTTGAAGAAGTAGTCAAACATGTTCTACTTGTTTTAATATTGTTTTGCTTTAATAGAGAATAACTAGTGTTTCTGGGTGCCCAGGGCGAATAATAAAATGACATCACTTGGAAATAATTGTTTAGCTGTGTCTGTATTTTTATATTGGTGATAAATATGGCTGTCTTTTTATATTCATGCTAAAACTAGTTTCTCGTTAGCATACTGGCTGCAATATAAGAATGAAAGACAGTAATTTTTTGTTAAAATGGATCTTATAGTGTTGCTATTATTATAAACGAATCTGGCCCCGGGCCACTTTCTTCTTCCTGGTCTCGCCCTAGCTACACTCAATAATATTTTTCATATTACTCATGTTTCTAAGAGAACAAAATGTAATTGACAACTGTAAGAAATAATAATTTTTAAGTTCCGTGGTTAAACATTTTCCTTTTTGCTAGCCATCAATGTTTGCAATATTCAGATTGGCTCTTAAATAAAAGGTTTAACTGTACATTTTTAAAACATGAAAAAATAATCACACAACGTTGCTAAAAAAACTTTACCTGGAACTTTGGGTAATTTCACCGCTTTTCTGTACATTGTGAATAAAGTATATAGTTTATTATAATTTGTTGTATTAAAAAAATATAAATGGAAATATTTTGTGATAGAAAATTGGCAGTGGTGGAGATGGGGGGGGGGGTATTTCACATCTAGAATGAGCATGGAATATTTGTGAACGAGCATAGCGGTATTAGATGAGAAACTTATTAAATGCAAAGTTGCCTGAATTAATCTTTAGACACCCTTGTCACCATTTGAAGAAAATTAGTCTTGGAATTAGTTGATAAATTTTGGCTGAAAAGTTTTTGCTATAAAAACTGAAACAATGACTTTTACTCAGTCACCTCTTCCAACTTTGACTGCACACAAATTACTTATCACTCCTAACTTTTATGAATAATTTTATTTTTCTATACTACTTTGAAAATGTCTTTGAAAAATTGTAATTTTGGGAAACCTGCAATTTTACATCCCTAAATATAATCTCATACGAGCTGCCACCCAAACCTCTCACGAAACAATGTAACCTTGTATAGCAATCAACTCTCTCTCTCTGTGTGAAAACTGTCTTGCACAGCAAAAGTAATCTTTCGTCAAAGCATGTGTCCTTGTTCATAATGTTACATGGATGTATACAATATTTTGCACCTAGGTTTAATAGGTTGTGTAGTCTGTACACTGTCTTAGAGATAGTTTCATAGTGAGGGCCAGTTTCATAGTGAAGAGTTAGTACGCCTCAAGTGCGGCGCTACACTAAGTACAAGACGACACCTACCTAAACCAGAATGGAATGGGCCGTTCTCACATAGGAAACTGGCCCATTCCATTCTGGTTTAGGTAGGTGTCGTCATGAACTTAGTGTAGCGCCGCACTTGAGACGTACTAAATTTGACTATGAAACTGGCCCCTAGTTAGTAAGTCATAAGTGTGGTGCTACACTAAATAAGGTCTACCTAGACCAGAATGGAATGGACCACCTTCATATGTGATACTGCCACCTCATTCCAATTGATAGACAAGTGTCATCCTCTGTCTAGTATAGAACCCCTTACTAGGACTGAGACGCCTTCATGTATAGCTAATGTATATTAATTAGTAATGTACTGAAGTAAAAGGCTCTAATACAAATTACTTAATGGAAATCTTCTTTGGTATTATGAATTTATATTTGAATAAATTTGTAAATCAAAACTATGAATATTGGTCCTAAAAATAAAGTTAAAATAATATCTACCATATATTGTTAAATAATATATATTTTTTATTATGAAGCAGGACTCTTTAACATTTTAACAGACTCTGACTTCACTCTAAATTGACTCAAGACTAAGATTCACTCCACAACCTTGTACATATACCCCGATTTTGGTTGGAAGAACAGTAGGGGAAATTCAAATTTATTTCTTTGCGACCAATATTGATAACAATTTACTATTTTATTTGTGTTATTTTATAGGTATTAATAATATCTATCAAAAGTGACAACTGCAGATAACACGACTTGATGTATGAATATATTAAAATTATTTTAGTAACTTTAGTAACTAACTTCTACTGTTCTTCCTACCAAAATCAACCTATAGATGTTAAATGTTTGTTACATAGTATTGCATGATGTTGTAACATGCTATGCTGTTATAGTATTTAAAATAACTTGTGCTATTGCAGTGTTTGAAACAAATTTGATTTGCCTGCAAATAAAATTACCATGCGGATGACAGCCGTCATATATTGAGGGACCACTTAATGAGATGTGCTTGCCATTCACATGCACGTACATAGCATACTGTACTCATACCTCTTAGAGTTAAAATGTGGCAGGCATTATTAGTTGTCAAATATCTACTACGTTTTCCATATAGGACTTCCAGACATAATTTTTAAGTTTGGTATTATGTGTAATAGTTACTTGTTCATGTTTGTGCACAAAAAAGTCGATTATTATAGTTGATAAGTGAAGGTTTGACAAAATACATATCCATCATCAAATCATGTCATCAAAGCTGAGCTTATTGATTCTAACACTCAGCTTGTCTCTTAACCACTTGTAAAATTAAGTTTTGTAAAGATTATATCGCCCCTTAAGAGGTCAATTCATGCTTTTTCTTATAACCAATGGCATGACCTCGTACGATTTTTTTTGAAAAAATTGATTTAATTACTCTAAAAGATTGTTGACACATAGTGTCTATAAAAATGGGCAGTTCTGCTGGAAAATAAAAACAAATTTTTTATTCCTAAATTGTGGCAACACTGAAAATGACATTTGGACATGTAAATTGAACCCAGTCCTTTCTTTAGTCTTGGCTTGGCTGATGCTCTGCCTTGAACTATAATTGAAGATTGTTCCTGAGCAAAGCCTAATTTCTAGATATCTCGGTAGTATATTACTTGCTCTCGTAGAACTGCAACCACCGGCGACTGGGGTCCGCGCTTACACCGTCACTCCTAAACTGTTTAGTTGTGCATGGATTCCTGTGTTCACGCATTATTTTTCCACTTATTTAATATTCCAATGGAAACCCAATCCACGCCTGTATGTGTAGCACATATTATTTACAAATGCCTTAATATATATTAGGTTTTCAACTTCAACAGTTGACTGTCTTAAAGTAATTTCTGAGAGATGTAGCTTTTCAAATAATTCTATACATATTTATTTTATCAAGTATGTTTGAATAAAAATAGTCTTTAGCATGGGAGTCAATTGAAGGTTATCAGTTTGTTTCAAGCCTTTTTGAATCTAATGAAGACATAATTTTTTATAATATTTTGTCGAACAACTTTTATTATCTATGGCATCTATGTAATGTATCAAGCTTTGTTAAAAAGTACCTTTTTTAAAAGATAAATCGGTGAATCACAATCACTAACATACTCCAGGTTAACGCAGTGCTCTCAAAGACTTGAACCCATTTAGATTTGAGTCTTAAATGCACCATTTGTTAATTCATCATGGATTAAAGTATTATTAAATTTAACCTTGATCTTTCACATAGTTGGATGATTCTTCATAAAGATTAAAATAGTTAGTTTTAGGTAAGGACTTGGAAGTGTTGCTAAAGCTCACATTAAATGAACATTTGGTTTATTTTGAAGTGCTGAATTTTTATTGTATTTATTAATATTGCTATAAATGTGTTCTTAGTGTTAATCTTTAACTAGCCTAGCTCATTTAATTGAAGGGAATTAATTGATATTTTTTTTTGTTGGATAATATTTTAAGCTCTGTGAACTCGGCCACATAAACAATATGTGTTGTAGCAGGTAGCGTTAATCTTATCAGTATAAATTTCAAAGGTGAATTGATTATAAATATAGTACTTGACACATGCCTTGTTTGTGTTCTAGAAACATGGGTGCAGATGGATTCTGGGTCGTAGGCACCATAGGGGCCTTAAAAGCCTTAGCTTTCGTGTATGATGTACTGACATATCCTGTGTACTTGATACTACAAAGGCCGTGGGTAAAGAAGAGCTTGTCCGCCAGAGAGAAGGTAGATCTGCACTTGAGACCATCTTATGTTCGCAATGTAATGCCCCCTCCCCCCATTCTTCTAAAGAGGGAGACACTTTCTGCAATAAATATTTTATATAAATAGGCAATAAGGCACATTGATGTCGTGTAGATGTGAAGATACCGTCGATGAGGGGGAGAAGGCGGTTTTAATCCCGGCTGGGTGTATTGAATGTAGTTTTACTCTTTCCTTGCAAATGCGGGCATACTTTATCTTTAATACAATCTTCCTTAAAACAGTGTAATTGGGACATATGTGAGTAGTCCTAACAGGTGGTGCAACATAATTACACTAAAGAGCACTTCAAATATCATGGCTGGGTGAGCGGTTGGCACTCTTGGCGATGTTATCCAGGAGGTTATATTTTATTTGAGACTGCCGAGATATATATATATATATATATATATATATATATATCAAATGGAAAAATATGAAAGTTCAAAATTAGCTTATGTATTTAAAAGGAATTTGAAAAAATAATATAAATTTGTCGGTTAAACAGATATTTAATGGCAACTTATAAGGTTTATCATTTAGGCTTATGATGTGAGGATAAGTTTAGCAGCTAAACCCTGATTTTGGTAGTATCAATATCTGAAAGTTACTAAAACCAATTCTAATATTCATAAAAGTAATTATCTACAGCTGTTACTTTTGAGACATTATATTACCTTTAAAATAACACGTATAGTAAAATGCTATCAATGTTGGCCTCAAATAAATAATTTTGAATTTTCTCCACTTTTTACAACTAAAATCAGGGGGATAGTTGACGATTTCATGTAAAATTATGGAAAACATTTTTCAAACGATGTTGTGGCTTTTGACAGGCTCGAGTGATCCATTCAGATGATGACTCTATCACATATCGAACAAATTTGGAGCCAGGTCCACTCCACGTCACGTTGGTACGAAGTGGAATCGATACGATGAGCAAGATGTTCCACTTTGTTGCCAAACTTCATAGCAACAAGCCGTGTCTCGGAACTAGACAAATATTGTCGGATGATGACGAAAAACAACCAAATGGTAGAATCTTCAAAAAGGTAAGTCTTTCGTTTATTAAAGTGTAATTTTATTACTTGTAACCCCTTCCTTTCCCCAATCCTTAACTGATTTAAATTTTTATAAAATGAAATTATCTGGCTGTTGTAAAGTTTTAATTAGTTTGTTTAGATAAATTGGTGCTGTAAAAAAACTGGCCAATATATCTACTCACCTTAAATTATGCTCCTAAGTAATGTAATAAACTGTTTTAAATGTAAGTTGTAGTAACCATTAATTTAGTGGATTTTTTTTTGTTGCAATTAGCAATTATTGTAAAAATGCATTTCCATGAATTAGCTTACTTTGAATTAGTTTCTCTCTTTGAGTTAACACATTAAAATATCAGTACTTTCACTTGTAATTATTGTACAGCTGCTTAGCGGGACAGTAATTGAATAATTTGTTTTGTTGACCCTACAAACTTGTTTCAGTACACTTTGGGAGACTATACCTGGAAAACATTTGAAGAAGTGGAAGAGGAAGCGGCCAGTTTTGGTCGAGGGCTGAGGATTCTAGGGCAGGAGCCGGGAATGAACATGGTGATCTTTGCGGAGACGCGAGCAGAGTGGATGGTGGCTGCACATGGATGTTTTAAACAAAACATTCCGCGTGAGTTGACACCTTTGCATTTATGTGGAGTTGGGAAACTATTTTGTCAAATAAACACCTTTCAATGATACTGTTGGGAATTCAAACATATATGTCCATGTTACTGGCAAACCTGACATTTGGGGCCAATTTTGGTCATATCGAGTGCCTCGATTGAGGTGCTACTCTGAATACAGGACAAACTACCTATACTGGGATGGGATGAGCCAGTTTGTCAGACTTAGCACGTCTAGTACGTTGCTACACTAAATAAGATGACACTTACTTAGACCAGAATGGAATAAGCTAGATTCATGTGAAACGGGCCCATTCCATTGGAGCTTAGGTAGATGTCACCCTTGAGGCGTATTTAAGGCAGATTTCATAGTCAAACTAAGCCACTAATGTTGGTGTTGGTAGTTAAAATCAAATTTATGTGTTTACGCTTTGATTTTATTGGTCAACCTCTTGGTCTAGTTAGTGATGAGTGTTTCTGTTTAATATAGTTCCAGTGTTAGATTCCCAGCAGTACCACGGGTATTTTTTCCGAGAGGAACTGTTCCTCTGGTCGCAATGGTCCGGTAAATTAGGCCTTAAGTTGGGTTTACATGGTGCCCCAACCTAAGAAGTCTGTTCACCGCAAATAGGCCTTGAATGTTTAGCAGACAAAACTATTGCGGCATCCGGGAGTAACAGATCAAACTAACTTTTATTGTAGTGATTCTTAAGTGATATATAGTCAAATAAGTTTAAATATTGTTTAATCATTTACTTTTTAATTATGAGCTAAAATATTTATAAAAATATTGTTTTTTTCTAGTTGTAACAATTTATGCAACATTGGGAGAGGATGCGATCATTCATGGTATTAATGAAACTGAGGGGACTATAGTGGTCACATCTAACGACTTAGTACCCAAATTCAAGAATATTTTGCCACATACTCCTAAAGTTAAAACGCTCATATACATGGAAGACCAGTTAAAGAAAACTGAAACGGATGGCTATAAAGAAGGCGTGCGAATAATATCCTTTTCTCAAGTGTTAAAAGATGGCAAGTCTTCTAAAATTGGTGAGTATTCACCCAAAATTTTCAACATTTTTATTTTTGATACGCAATAGTTTTTTACATGGCTGTGACATGTAAAATGTTCTTAAAGCCCTATTTAAAAAAAATACCTGAAAGTTAATTTAGCATTAGAGTGAAAATCATTGCTTTTTCACATTTGTACACAAGTGGGAATTTCTCAGTGTATACCTGTAAAGGGATTAAATTACCCCCAAATTCAATCCACCAGGAATTTAAATGTGCCGATTTAAAGTACTTTTTTCCTTAAGGAAATCTGTTTTTCCCATTATTTGACTAAATTTTATATAAAATTAGCTTTAATTCAGATTTATTTTTATTGATTAATCTTTGGTGGTATGAATTAATAAATAATTTAACTGCACAGTTAAATAGTAATTTTTTTTTAAGTTCTTGAAATTGGTTTCTGGTGATAAAGCAGTTAAAAATATTTTTTTTTGTAGAGTTGATAAGACTTTGCAATTTCCATTTTCAGAGGAAGTTCCACCGTCGGCCAATGATACTGCAATTATAATGTACACTAGTGGCTCCACTGGGATGCCCAAGGGGGTGCAGATCACGCATAGGAATATGATTGCAACCTTAAAGGCTTTCTCGGATTCTGTAGACATCTGCCCAGACGACATCTTCCTCGGTTTTTTGCCACTTGCTCATGTGTTCGAGCTGTTGACAGGTTAGTTTGGACAAAGTCTCTTTTTTGTTTTATCTCTATGGAGCCTTTTTTTACTTTGATGAGCCATTTCTTTGTTAGCTATTCTGTTTGACTTAGCTTTGAGGTGGATTTTTTCATACAGCCTGACCTTCCACCACTTTTCCTCCTTTGATTTCTTCCATTCATCTCCTCTCACTAAAACACTTTCTGTAATCTGATGCCATCTTCTCACATGTGGTCTTTTTTCTTAAATACTTCATTCCCATATTTTCTCTGGCATCCTCTCCTAAATCCTCGATACATGACCGTACCATACCAGTCTTGCTCCCTCTACTATCTCATGTACTCCCTGTACCTAAACTCTTTCTCAGATAGCTTCATTCCTAATCTTGTTTCTCCTCGTGCTCCTCACAAACTTCATTCTTATGGCCTCCACGTTCTTATGCTCTCTGACATTCAATGCCCATGTTTCTGTCACATATGTTACAATAGATATAAATTATACTCTGTATAACACTTCCATATAGCAGGTCTCTTACACACCTATAAAATAACTCTTCCTGTCCTCTTTTCATTAAATCCTCTTTTCCAATCTATTTCTTCAAAATATATATCTTTATGCTTAACACCCCTCTTTATTAAGTAATCATTGAAAGCTAATTTGTAGTCTGTTATAAACAATGTATTTTCTTAGATTAACATAATTTACATTTTTCTACTTTGAAGGAAGTTTTCTTGCCTATAATTAAAAAATTGGTCCTTACTCACCCATAGTATTGATTGGTACATGTATTATAACTAATTTTGTTGGTAGGGGAACCATGACTATCATTTGTGGAATGGAAAAGTCGTGAACTATTTGTCAGAGTATGTCGACACTTTGTTGGCAAACTTGAATAAGTTTTCTCTGACCGTCATTCAAAGTCCAATTTGGTGATTATTCAGAATTTCTGTATCTTATATTTTTTACCCTTTGACTTAAATGGTTAAGGATTAAGAACAAGTCCTTTTTGATCTATTTGTAAAATGTTAATCAAAGATGACATGTTTACGTGAATAATTAAAATGTGGATTAAATCATATGAAATGAATAAAAGATTTGCTTTGTGGTCGATATTTATTAACTCTTGATTATCATTCATCTGTAGTTTTTAGTCTTGAATGCATGTATTTGATACTGAACATTTTTTAAAAAGTGCATGTAAATTTGTAAATTTCAACTCGAAACATTAAATCGAATGTTTCGCTGAAAGTGTAATGAACAAATCAGTTTAAAGGCACGAAATTCTCTTACATGAAGTATTTTTTCAGAGTCGGTGTGTTTTCTTTGTGGTGTGTCTATCGGCTACTCGACTCCTCTCACTATGATCGACACTTCTAGCAAAATTAAAAAAGGATCAAAGGGTGATGCTACGGTTCTTAAACCAACAATTATCAACTCTGTCCCTGTAAGTTTTATTCTGTATGAATACTTGAAAATATGTTCAATTTCTTTATTTAACAAATGGTTTAAATTAGGAGGGATAGCCAGCACACTTACCTAGGTGATACTGGAATAGAAATTGTTTAGATATAACACTAAAACACCTATTTTTAAGGACAAGCTTTCACTGTCACAGACAGCTTCATCAGGTCAGGAGAGTAGACTGATGCTTTTGGTTGAACTGTAAGGTTGACTGTCAGTTGACAGTTCAACCAAAAGCATCAGTCTACTCTCCTGACCTGATGAAGCTGTCTGTGACAGTGAAAGCTTGTCCTTAAAAATGTGTTTTTTAGTGTTATATCTAAACAATTTCTACTCCAGTATCACCAAGATAAGTGTGCTGGCTATCCCTCTTAATTTAAACCATGATTTAGCCTGGTGCTCTATACCACATAAACTTCATTTAAAAAATGTAACTGCTGCATGGTATGTGTGGTCTCCTATTGGACTAGACTGTTGAAGACCTTGAAATAGAGGTTCGATCCTGGTCGGGTCCACTGAGGGTGGTTTAACTCTCCTTTCACACAAATGCGGGGTGCACTTCCTATATAAATAAAACTCTTGACAGGATGAGGATGGTAATACAATATGCTTGACATAGTTTGGATTGAATCTGGAGAACAAAGTAATAAGGCCTGTTTAATAAATGGCTTCCAGGGACCCTGGCCTGGTTTTGAATCTTGATTTCCCTCTCAAAAGATGACTAAACGTAATGATCAATACTAGACAGGCAGACACTACTTATTGACAAATGTTAAAATTTTAACTTATATCATTTAGGTTTTATTTTAATATTGGAGTTTCTAATCTCTTCTTAAAAATTTTGCAGCTAATTTTGGACAGGATATCTAAAGGAATTGCTGACAAGGTGTCTAAAAGTAGCGACTTTCAAAAAGCAGTATTTAGGTTTGCATACGATTACCGCAAGATGTGGATGAGAAGAGGATTTGACACACCACTTCTAAATCGGTAAGTCGAGATTATTTGATTAGAAGTTAAATTATAGAGACCAATCAATTATGCAACCTAATTTTATTTTGCCTTTCCATTTTCTCAAATTTTTGTTTTTTTGAGTTTTTCTAATCTTGGTTTCTTCTCTACCAAATTGTCTAAATTATTTTTTTCTTTGAATATTTATTAGATTTTTCATATTGTTACTTGCTAAGAGATTTAGTGATATATTAAAATAAGTTTTATCGCTGCCATTGTGGCAACCCTGATCTGAAAAATAGGGTTTAGCTATCAGTTCAGCTAAATGCCTCAATCTTCCTCTGTCCTATATATATATATATATATATATATGTATATTACACACACACATTAAGAAACTTACAACCATTTAGATGAACTATTTGTGTCAGGTTTGTTTTCGGCAAGACTCGTCAACTGTTGGGTGGCAGAGTCCGGCTAGCTTTGGCCGGGGGCGCTCCTCTCTCGCCAGACACTCACGAGCTCATCAAAGTGTGTCTCTGTGTGGAACTCATCCCAGGCTACGGACTCACGGAGACCTGCTCCTTGGCTACCGTGCTCGACAGTAAGGGCTTGCATTGAAATAAACACTTTAAAACTATTCTAAGAAAAAATCGAAACAGAGCCAGGGGAATGAGCTTGGAATGGGTGCTGGAGTGTGGTTTTAAAGGGAATTCAATAGCCCAATGATAAAGAAGCGTCTTGATATGGTTTTGACATATTGAGAGGATGAGTGAAGATTGTGATGAAGCACATTCATGAAGCAAGTGTGAGGATAGGGAAGTGTGGAGAAAGTTAGTGAGGATGGATTAAGTACAGAGTTTTTTTTTATCTATTTGAACAGTTTCTTGCCTACCCCGCAAGGGAACAGTGTTTTTAGGTATGTACGTAATGCTTAGGGCCAGTTTCATAGTCAGACTAAGGACACATAGTTCGTTGCTGCACTAAATAAAAGATAACACCTACCTAAACTCGAATGGAATGGGCCACTCTCGCATAGGAAACTGGCCCACTCCTTTCTGGTCTAGGTAGGTGTTTTCTTGTATTTAGTGTGGGATCTTTAGTTAGATAGAATAAGGTTTGAATTATTGAGAAGGTCCATTTTTAATGTCTGATCAAATCTGAATTCTCACGTAAATATTTATTAAACCTGAAATAACTAATCTGGGAATTTCATAGAAATTGATAATTTTTTTGTATCTACTTTGACTGTAGAAGATAAAAATAAATGTCAAAGCAAAATATCCTTCTTACAAATTGCCTTTTATACCAAATAGATGCTGGCCGAAATGGTTGAAAACTTGTTACTGTGAATCCTAGATGACCTTGGTTCACGGCTCTCGATCAACAAATTTTAATTTTTCAGGGCATGATATGAGCACTGGGAGAGTAGGAGGTCCAACAACTATGAACGACATTCGGCTCGTGGATTGGAATGATGGGAACTACAGGGTGACTGACAAACCGTATCCTAGGGGAGAAATATTGATTGGCGGAGAAAACGTCTCGCCCGGGTATTACAAACTTCCCGACAAATCAAGTGAGGACTTCTTTCAGGCTGACGGAAAACAATGGTTCAAAAGTGGGGATATCGGAGAACTACACCCAGATGGTGTGATAAAAATTATTGGTATGTACCATTTGTTGAGGCCTTTTTATTAAAACATTAATTTTTATGTTTATTTTAGTATTTATAATGGATTAAATCTTTAGCAATCACTACTTGGCCTTTTAAATGTGAACATTGATATAATTTGTCTTGAAATTTCAAATCGGCAAAAAAATTTAAAAAATTTTGAGTAGCAGATACTTTTGTTACCTTAGATTATCAGAAAAAAATTGTACAAGAGCATTGTTATAATCCTACGATTTTATATCTATTAACCCAACAATTAGGCAAATGCATAAAAATTCTAGCTGGATTTCTTTTATTAATACATTCACTCAAATTTTGATAATATTAATTTTTAGTCTAAAGAATATTAATTTACTTTTAACGTTTAAACTTTAGTTACAGAAATATGATTCTATGTAGGTTTCTTACATTAAAAAAAAAATAAAGCTCCTTAGGTTTTTAAAAACTACTCCCCTTTTACAGTCATTGTTTATACTCGGTAATCTTCCTACTTGTAAAATTTGCTTGACACAATGTTCCTTCTTGTAGATCGCAAGAAGGACTTGGTAAAGTTACAACTGGGAGAATATGTGTCCCTCGGTAAGGTGGAAGCGGAGATGAAGACTTGTCCTGTGGTGGAAAACATCTGCGTGTACGGGGACCCCACTAAGCAGTACACAGTCGCACTTGTCGTTCCTAATGCTGTACCTTTGTCGGAGATAGCGGCCAAAGTTGGTTTAACAGGGTTAACTTTCGAGGAGCTGTGTGTGAACCCTGCTGTCGAAAAGGCTGTTCTAAAGGAATTGGCAGAGCATGGCAATAAAAGTATGTATAGGTCAAGTATCCTTCTTTGGGTTAGCTCACGAGTTAAATTATAGTCCAGTTGCCAAATGACCAGATGGTCTAAAGTGAGACTTTGGCAGTAGATTGGTCTGCCTATGATGGGGAGATTAAGGTTTTAATCTGTCGGGTGTACCGAGGGTGGTTTTTTAAAAATGATTGTACAAACTCCCAAGTAAATACTATAAAACGTAACCTTCCTAATCACTTAACTAATAAGTGTAATTTTGGGCGGTAAAATAAGATACTAAAAAAAGCCAATTAATATGGTCTAAAGTCCTGAGGTGCAGTGTTACCACCTTAATGTACGTAGAGCAGTAGAGGGACAAGCTAGACGCAGTTTACTGTAGATATTTGGCTAGTTTAGTAACTAAACATGTACTCTTTCTTTGTAGGCAAGTTGCAGAGATTTGAGATCCCTGCGGCAATAAAGTTGTGCTCGGAAGTGTGGTCGCCAGACATGGGCCTGGTCACGGCGGCGTTCAAGCTGAAGAGGAAGGTTATTCAAGACAGATACCAACACGAGATCAATAGAATGTACGCGTCATGATCACAGGATCTTTACTAGATGGATAGTGAACATTGTGACATTTCTGAACTATTTTAAATAATCGGAGCATTGAATTACTTTCAAAGTTTGGATGTTAAAATACAGGCTGTGGTTCTACAACGTATTGCTTAAACTCTTGGGCAAAACACATTGATATCAATATTTGAATATTTGAATTAGACTTGCGTGTTGTCATTGTTGCATTGAAGCAAAATTAGAAGAGTGTCCTTATAAAATTAGTACTGCTTGAAAGGCAAGAACTCGTTATTGCCTCTTAGAAATATTTTGTATTTATAATGTAAAGTATGTTTGTGTTGACCTGTGCTGTGCATGGGTACCTTAAACACTTGTATTGGTAATATTTAGTTTGTGATTGTACAAATTATGTGCACTCTTTATAAGTATTTTCTTTGCACATCACATCACACTAAGAATGAATGGTTGTAAATTATTCTGATATATATTTTTGTATATTTTTAAATGTTTTGTTATAGGTGTATTAGATTTGGTTATATTAGATGTTTGAATTGTGTGTGTTAATATATTGATACTTGAATGATTTTTTTTTTTTTTGTAAATGTAATTACATTTTTGAACTGATACTAAGATGCCCAAGAAGCCCAAACATCATAACTGCCACCCAAACCTTGTGGCTCTGTAAGAATTACTTTTTTGGTACTTATATGCTTAAGGAATTGTTGGATGTCGAAAAATTATTTCCATTTAACATGCGAGCTAAGACTAAGCTTTACTGTTCATGAAAATAACAGATATGTTGAACATGTAATGAAATGAATTACTATCGTTAGATTCATTCCAGTCAGAAAATGCTTAAAGCTAACTTGAGCTAACAAATGTTAATTCTTGCTCCACCTTTTTGTCATGGAGTATACATTTTACAAATATTAGTTAACATTTAGCAATTGTCATTCGATTTTGTAAGTCTTTGAATTATACACCTGTGATTATCTTAGTGATAAAAATATTTAAATACCACCCTTAGTTATATAGTGAAATGAAAGTTGTTCCTAATTTGACTGTTGGAGTATATTGTAAATGAGTTTTGTTATATCACGAACATATAATATTTTACAATTTGGTCCTGAATTAATTGTTCTTTGTCATTTTGGAACTTGATTAAAACCAATATTGGTTTGTGTGATTTACAAAAATATATTATTAGTCTAGGTTGGTCAAAGTTGCAGACTTAAACTGTAAGGTAAACCATATTTCTATATGGCAAGTTAAATGTGGTAATTTAATCCAGCACTGTTTTGTAAAAATTATGAGGGAAAAACCTTATTAAATAAAATAATTTGGTTATAAATTTCCAAACTCTAAATTTGTGTGCTTGTTACCTGTAAATATTGTAGTTATTGCCTTATATTAATTTATGCAAATATACATTATACACGTGTTAAATTGTTTGAATGTGCAATAAAGCGGAACTTGGATAAATTATCAAATGTGTATTTGACCAATACCTGGAATCCTTATAAAATGAATCAAAGAAGTGTCAGATTGTTAGATTTAAAAATAATTGGGTTTTCCCCCCAAGTTAAAAGTAAAAAAAAATTTTTGAGATAATTTTCTGTAGATCTAAAATTACTCATTTGTGAAGAAGTCTGATAAACAGTCACTTTTATCTTAATACATGTTCAGATACATGAAGTGTAGAAACTTTGTTATATACAATTTATTTAAAATAATACAAATACAAAAAACCTGAACCTGAAAATCAAAGTTGATTCTGTTTTCACAGTGTAATTTTTTTTAAGTTCAAATGTGACTAGGCAAATGCTGATTTCATAATGAAACTACCAAGCTTTGTCTTTAATTTAAACCATGATTTAGCCTAGTGCTCTATGCCACATAACCTCTTTAATATATAGTTAATTCTAGTGTTGATTCAGTCAAATATTTAATGTGTTTAGTTAATGTGCTCCATCATAAAGATAAAACTATCATATAAAGAGTTGGAAACCTTGACGAAAAGTGAACTTTAGGTGGCGGTTAGTTTTTGTTTGCATACTACACTAGTCTGGTTAGTTTTCTATTGAGACTTTGTTCAGTTGAGGTTAAAATGTATCCTTTGAAAGTGCTATTCAGTGTTGAATGGCTTGAGGAAAGTAGTCTATGGAAGGTTACAATTGACTTGGGTATATTTCAGACCTGACCAGCGATACAGTGAAACCCTTAACGGACATCTGAATATGGGACTAATTTTTACAACAAAGGATTTTAATTTTCTCCGAAGAGTGACATGTGCTTCTACAGGGAAACAATTCTCCAATAAAGAACCACCTCAATATTGCATACTGCTAAATTTGCATATTTATAAGTGTGTACTATTTTTTAAGGCAGTGGCCTGACCAGGCATGTTATTACAATTACAAGGAATGAATAACATGAAGTATTCTGAAATAACCTAAGCTTAAAATCCAATAGCTTAGTGTGTGTCTACTGAAAGTCCAACAGCTTAACCCAGTAAGCAGACATGCTATCTACTAAGCTAAGGGTCCCGGGTTCAATTCCCGGCATGACCGAAAAAGTATAATTTATGAAATGTGGGTTAACCATTTAAATGCTGAATTAAGACAAACATCCAGTCCCTGACCATTAGGTTAGGTTATAAGGCATAAGCTTGTAGTGGAGAATACATGGATTGAATAAAAAGTGAGCAAGGCTATTGGATGGATATGAATTTAACCAAGTGTCTTAACATTTTAAAATACATCTTGGATTTGGGATTTCAAAAGAAAATAAATTCGGACACCCCCTCTAATTTATAAGAGTAAAGCTGGGATAAAATGAAACTATATTAAATTTCATGTTTCTAGGCCTTGCCATTCAACGTCTTAGTCACAGTGAAGTTCTTCTACACCAAACAATTAAAAACATTACAACACTTCCCAACTAACCATAAATGTGTTATCAAATCCAAGATTGCAACAAGGCTACAATAGAAAATAATTTATCTCCCCCCACTCTCATCAGCTTGCACAAGATCAAATTTGAAATATATTAGTTACAATGAAAATACTCAGATTTTCATATGTAGAACCTTATCTGACAGCTAGCAAAATTAGACTGTGTGTTCATTTGAAAACTTTCCACCAATATATATATATCACACATGGCAGAAAAAAATGTTTTAAACTAAAGTTAGTTGGTTTTAAGGGTGAAGTAAAGTGGTAGGGCTGGTATGGCCTTAGGTGACGTTGCTAAGGTGACAATAAAATTGTAAAATGTTATTTTGCAATATGTGTTTTAGTCACAGCTTGTAAATGTGTGTAATACCCAGGCCTCCGCCGTGGTTTGGATCCCACGTTAAACTGTAGGTCCTTAATTTCATCTCCTTATCACCCCACTATTAAACATTAGCGTGAGTATAGCCTGAATGGGTAGTAAGACGCGGTGCTAATAATAATGTTATCAGTGTTGGTCACATCAAAGACTATAAAGACAAATTGGACTGTAGCCTGGCAATAAATAATTTAAAGCTTATTTTTTATAGAAGGCCCACTTTAAATTGCCAATATTGATGGAAAGTTACTAAAATTTGGTATTCTGTAAATATGTATTTAGTTTATTAATTATAAGATTCATCTAAAAAGTTAATCAAAAGCTTCCAATAATACTTGCGAATTTAGCAGGCTAATAATGTAAATGCAATTGTAATATTTTTTCTCCCGCCAATGTAGCAACATGAGTTTAGTTTTCAAATAACGGGTTTCCTAAGAAAATCAAACTGTACATTGTTTTTTAACTCTCCTAAAGATGATGTGGATCATTTTTACTCTCCTCACTTCGACCAGGTGGACTTTCACTTAATTCTACCTACCTTCAATTATTATTCTGTTTTCTGTATTTTTAAATATTTGTAAACGTAATAAGCAGAACCAGTAAACCTATGGTTTTGTATATTTTGAGTTTTATATTCCTTTACAGCAGACGAGATGACAACAAATTACTGACCGAGTAATAGCATGCGGTTCCCCGATATTCTTTTCTTTATTTCCAATTTATTTATCTTTACTTTAAATCCATTACTGTTTCCATCCTGGGTCAGTTTTTTATTCACTCCACATATTTTCCACTATCGCCTTGCTAGGTCTGTCCAAACACAACATCCAGTCCCCCGACCGTTAGTTCATCAGTGTGAAAGGGTAACTAAACCCACATTTCACCAATGATAAATTGTTTGGTCATGCCGGGAATCGAAACCGGGACTCTTGGCTCAGAAGCCAGACATGCTAGCAGAGGGGAGCTAAGGTGTTGGGCAATCTACTAATGTTATTTCTAGTTAAAATTGTTCCTAAATATTTAAACTCATTGAGCTTGTCAAATGATGTCATTTGCAATAATATCTAAATTATCGTCTCCTATCTGTGTTCTCTGTGTGATCATATACTAAGGGCCAATTTCATAGTCAAGTTTAGTAGGCCTCGAGTGCGGTGCTACACTAAGTACATGACGACACCTACCTAGACTAGAATGGAATGGGCCAGTTTCCTATACGAGAACGGCCCATTCCATTCGAGTTTAGGTAGGTGTCGTCTTGTATTTAGTGTAGCGCCGCACTTGAGGCGTACTAGATTTGACTATGAAACTGGCCCTTAGTCTTTCCAGCATTCACTTTTAAACCTGTTTACTTACTTGCCTCTGATAATATTTCTCCATTTTTTTTTAATTGTGAGTATCCTTGAGGGTTTCCCCCCCAAGTTATAACATAAATAAATGTTTCTTTAGAAGAGAGAAAATACTTATCAGATCACCAACATTATCATCGACCGTTTCCAGCCTGTGGCCGGCATATAAGATATTATTTCCAAATCATTTTGTCAACACAAGATCAGGAATACCGGTTGTAATGATGTCAACGATCGTGTTCATCTCGTTCAGTTAAACCATCTTTATTTATCAAGTGAAAGCAACTTTTTTAAAAGCTTTTGTTTGTAAATCATTTCTAAGTAAGTGAACTACCGTAAAAAAACATTGTTGGAAAAATCTTGACTGGCATAATTGACAGCTGGTCAACATATGTAATTGCATATCATATGGTTTGGCATAGGGATACATGAAGGTAGAGCTGGTAACTTTCACTAGCTATCAGTTAAGGCTATTTATAAGGAAATCAGGGTTTAAATATAAAAGCCGATGTTTATATTATTTGTAATTTAATGTATTGAAAACATGAATGTGCAAACTTTTAGAGTGGATAATTATCACACTTGTAATGAATTTCAAAGTTCTATATTTATTTATTAAAACAAATTAACTGCCTCGGCATTAAAATAGGCTTTTCTTTTAATCTACGCATTTAAATTATGTTTTAATTAGAAACGTTACAATTCTTATTTTTATAGATTCTAATTCTTTTGTTAATGTTAATTGTTAACCTCAATTCTTTCAATTCTGATTTAACATTTACAATTTCAATACTTTTCCATTCCTACAACTTAATCTTAAAAAAAAAAAAACTTGATTTGTGCAAAATCACTAAAATGCAAAGCTCATGTTGAGTACATTTACCATTTATCCAAACTAAAGTGAAATGGCAAAATAAATAATAGTGGTCAAAATAAAACATTATTCCATTCTGAAAATTTCAATTTTGTTTGAATGCCTGTGCCTTGATTTACTGTTATATGAGATTGTGATTTGAGATTAAGAATTCAGCTAATGAGAATTAAGTTTCAAATCTTTAGTTTTAATACCATATTAGCTGGAATATAGTACAGCCTCGCAAATATATCTCAAAGTAAAAACTTAACAAATATGACAGAATGAATTATACTCAAGCTAAGCTGTTTAATTACGGTTATATTTAAAATAAAAACCAACACCTATATACGATAAAAGAACCCAAAACCTTTGGCTTAATATGCCAATGTTCTAACTTCTGAGCTATCCAGTAGTCCTGTAAATGTTAATCCATCATAAATAGCTCAAAGGTTAGAGCATTGTCTTACTCAGCCAAAGGTCCCGGGTTTGATTCATATATCCAGGTATCATTTTTCAATTCAAAGAATATTTAATTTGACAAAATTTTAGTTTAATGTAAAAGTTAAGTTATGATTAATCTCATTATTATTTAAAGCTCTGAGTAATCATCATTTTCTTGACCTCCCAGCATGATTTTTATTTGTGGTGCCTCAAGTATTGCTCTTAATTTAAAACTCATTAATTTTGTAGCTTTTCCTCACTCCCTGGTTTACTTTAAACACCGAGGAAACCTTTTTTTCAATACAATAACTCACTTGTAAATATACCATGGGTGATTTTTTAATACCAGAAACACGGCCCTAATTGAATTATCAGTTCAGTGACACTGAAGGGTGGAAATCATTTCTCTCTCCCTCTCTTTTTATTGATATTTAATAATAATAATAATAATATTTAGCACCGCGTCTTACTACCCGTTCGGGTTATACGCTTTAAGTACTAATTACTCAAATTGATTAGGAATTGGGAAGGTTGAATTAGAGGAAGTAAACCCGCATTTGCGTGGAGGGAGAGTGGAAAACCATTTAGGAAAAACCACCCCCAGTTCACCCGACCGAGATTCTAACCTCGATCTCCCCGTCCTCAGCAGTCGAGCTCAACACGACAAGCGCGTTAGCCAACTACGCCACCGAGGCGGGTTATTGATATTTAGTTTATTGTTAGAGGCCGGTACAATTCCAGCAAGTTACAAAATAAATCTCTACAAGAATCTGTTGGTTTTTATTTTCAGTAAAAAAAAAAAAAGTTAGGCTGCGCATATAATTAGATTACAATTTCTGGAAGGACATTTTTAGGAAAAAAACATGGCACTATATTTGAGCCAATACGGTACTTTATTTTGTTTGTGTATAAGCAAATTCAAATCAATTAGATTATTTTTTCCAATTATTTCACAGTAATTACTCTCTTTGTGTTAACATTTCAAGTTGTATGTATTTTAAATTAACCCGTTAAGTTTGGCACTCAACAATTCCATATTCTGCACCATTTAAAAATATTTTGCACTAGTGAAAACTTACTAAGACACATTAAAGACTATTAAATATACCAACATATTTTACATAAAATTTTATAGTGCAAATTTTCCCTACAAATTTCTAACTTTTTTTTTTTATTACAAAATACTAAATTTATACAATTTTAAAACACATATGGCCTCTTAGACAAATACATTATTTACAAACCTAAAAATAATAAGATAATTTAAGTAATTTATATATACTTTAAAATAGTACAATCTGGCAAACATAAACTTCTCCTTTACAACACATATGACACTTGGTGTATTCAATGTGGCCTGACCCCTAGCATGTGTGCAGTAAACTACTAAACACATCACATGTTATATCACGATATAATCTCATCTTCCAGACATAGTTATTTTACATTTCAATTACCATTGCACATATATTTTTTACAGATTCACTAATAATAAAAAAAAGTTAAAAATATATTTTTTTAAAATGCTTCACATTTAATTCGTTAAAAGTTTGTAATGCACTCTTAAAAAAAAACACAAACTGTAAAACGAGGTTGTCCACAAGTTTCTCGACACATTTACTAAATCCTAATTGTACTCTTAACAGGTCAACAATATATTAGATTTTCTGAATGATGGTTGTTTACGAATACTGATATGTTAGAAATACATATACCTTTAGTTTAAATCAATTATCCATGGTCAGATTTTAAATGTTTCGATAATAATAAGTCTATTAAGTAATGTAAAAGAACTTTTTTTTTTCATTTCGAAACAAATGAAGATATGACTCACTGATTACCATGATGGATGTCTTTGAACTGCAGGCTTATTACTTTAATACCAAGATTGCAGCAACGTGAGACAACTTTCCCTTTGTCAATGTCAGTTCTCACGCAATCTGAAAATGTACAAATATAAAATAGTGTTAATACTAAACGAGAAAAGAACTCAAGATATAAATTTTTTTTAATGCAAAATATTGGTTACCTACTTACTTTCTGGCATTAGGATCGACTATAAAGTTCATTGCCGCACTCACAAAAATACACCACATATCACTATCTCGATCTAGTTATATCCAGTCTACCTCATTACACCCTATCTCTGACAGGTCCATTCTATTTTATTTTTAGTACCGCGTCTTAATACCAGTTCAGTCTATAAGCTCATTCTAATGTTACCCTCCCATCTGCGTCTAGGTCTTCCCAAGGGTCTCTTCCCCTTAGGTTTACCAGTCAGTCAGTACTCTGAACACGTTTCTAGATTCTTCCGTGCGCGCTGCATGTCCCACCCATCGTAATCTACCAGACCTGATTATTGTAACAATGTATTGTGATGAGTACATCATTATATAACCTGCCCCACTTCCCAATATCTTCATTCCTTTTTGGACCAAATATCTTCCTAAGAACCTCATTTTCGAACAAATTATGGGTTACTAAAATAAAGCTCTTTGTTGATATTATATAGGGCTTGCGGACTTAAACATCTCATTTATTTATTACAGAAGTGACACCTTCTTTTGGGCAAATCTAATTCTCCAGTAGTTAGCCCCCTTAAGGAAAAAACAAATGCTCATGCATTTAATGTTATTATGAAATAAAATATCACATTTGACTCTGAAAAATCCATTCTATATTCCTATAGAATATAAAACTTTGATTCGTAAGCATTGAGTTCCTAACAATAAAGGGAAATTAGTTATTCATGAACATCTTTTTGAGTCAAAATTTTATTTTTTAACAGGTATCATTTACTTCACATCCATTACTGTTTCAAGCCTAAGGTCTGTCGTAGCTTCATATGTCTTATAATATAACTTAAGACAAGGCCAAGCCCCACATCCAGTCCCCAGCCGTTAATTCATCACTGTGAAAGGGTAAACCCATATTTTCATCAATTATAAATATATTTGGCCATGACGGGAATTGAACCCGAAACCCTTAACTCTACCAGGACAGCCTTGGTAAGTTCAATAAACTAATTTACCTTGAGCACCCAGGTTACAATTTTTCCCGTTTTTTCAAGGAGCGTTTGTTGGCACACTTGTTGACAATATCAGTCGCATGTCCCTTGTGATCAAAGATTTTCATCACTTGACTTTCTGCTTCCTTCATCTGGTCTTTAATTATTTTACTTCTCTGCATATTCCCCTGCAACCACACATGTCACACAATCACAACAAAAATATATTAGGAATGGGATGCTAGACACCGAGATTCATGTCGTAGTCAATAGGTTTGAGAATCATAAAAATTGCAAAACAGTATCACTAATACAAATTATGAAGACCTTGATTTGATATAATAATTTTAAGCAATTGGTAAAAGGAATTATTTGTATAGGATATAGACTTGTGAGTCATGAAGGAAACAAAATCACACACACAAAAAAAAAAAAAAAGGACAAAATTGTATTAATGGTTTAAATTAGGAGGAATAGCCAGCACACTTACCTAGGTGATACTGGAGTAGAAATTGTTTAGATATAACACTAACAAAAACACAAACACATTTTTAAGGACAAGTTTTCACTGTCACATACAGCTTGTCCTTAAAATGTGTTTGTGTGTTTGTTAGTGTTCTATCTAAACAATGTCTACTCCAGTATCACCAAGGTAAGTGTGCTGGCTATCCCTCCTAATTTAAACCATGATTTAGTCTAGTGCTCTATTACAAATAACAATAAACAATTTAGAAGCATTTCTGATGACTTTGAAAAGCCACAAGGATACTTACAAAATAACAACTAAACTGACAAAAATAAGATAAAAATTCAGTAACCTGTAAACTTTTTAGTTACTAAATTTGATTTAATCCCAACCATAAGCACATGACTACTAATGTGTGGTTATTAACCCTCAAGATGCTCACAATAGAGCCATTTTTATTTCTTAAGACATCTGTAAATTTGTTGGTTAACATTTTACTCGCATAACTTACCAGCGTTTAACAATATAATGCCAAAAATACATTCGTTATCAATAATAACATACCTTAATTAGCTCATTAGATCTGTTAACATCTTTCTCGAGTTCTTTCCCAGTCTTTCTTTCCATCACTTTCAATATGGCCGACAGCTTCTCTATTGCTTGGGTCTCTACATCGGCCTAGAAAATAAGTAATTCATTATTTAGAGCTAAAAACAAAACTTCCAACTAGTATTTAGAGTGGGAGAAATCATGGTGAGAAAGGAGGCACAATTTAAAGAAAAACATCACTTCCCGGCTATAGCGTAGATTAATTGGGTTTGCAGGGTAGTGATTCATTCCGTGTGATAAATGATGACTCAATCATATTTTTTAACAGTGATTATCTGAAATACAAAACTCTTCTAATTAAACTACTGAGCAAACTAAACGTAGCAACCACAAACACAATTAAATTTTCAAGGAAAATTGACTGATCGAAACAAGTTATGTATATATAATGGTGAATTAGGGCAATTATGATACAAAAAAATTAAACTTCGGCTCTAATTTATTTCCACAATAAGTTTGAGAAAAACAAAATTTTGGGAAATTATGCTTTTTGCTACAGCTATCAGGATTTGTATTTAAAAAATGTAATAAGGATTACAATTTTAAAATATTGATATATTATATTTGGAAGAAGGTACAGGAAAGGTGGATAGAAACATATAAAAGGGGGACAAACACAATATGGCCTTTACAAAAAATATTGATATAAAATTAGCCTATCATATTCGTCCTCCAAAAGAAGAGAATCATGATTAAGGTTTAGGAGTTAGGACAAATAATGTATAGTTATGTACCAATTCAGTAAAACAGATTACCGACATTGATTTAGAAAATAGTATAGCACATACAAAAGTAAAAATGTTAATACATATTTACACACACTTCAATATTTCAATGCTATTATAGCATCTTCCTCAAGAAGTAGTATTTTTCCTACTATTATATCATTTTATTTATTCACAATTTTATTATTTGCGTAGATTAGTCTCGATTGGTGATTTTTTTTAGCACCGCATCTTACTACCTGTTTGTGTTATATGCTTATGTATTCATTACGCTACACAAAACAGGCAACAACAGTATCTGAGTGACCATGATCTACCTCAAGCCATGCTGTCATACTCTAGTTCGTGTTTTACTCTCTTCCACTGAAGAAGGTACAGATTACTCTAGAATTATTTACCAGGTCTTCCATCTGAGTGCTGAGATGAAAAATCTTCCAGCCGTTAAGTTTCTGCAGCACATTTTTTTGGTTCCCTAGATCTGTGATGGTAGGTCTGCGTTCATCCTTGGGTTTGACGTCGCTGTAGCGAATAAAGTGGTTGTGTTTGGACTTCCACGGGTGTCTGTAGCTGTTGATGAGCGAGATGTGGGGCCTTTTAGGAACAAACACCTTCTCCTCGGGCTCCTCTCGCAAGGCCGTTGCAGCTACTGTCGAAACGATAAGTTAATTCCTTGAGTCGATATATAATTTCAATAACTTATTTTAGTTCTAAGTTTTATTTACAGTTTCAGTAAACATTTATTCTTAGACTGATACGAACTAATTAGTATCTACATTAATGTGTTAAGAGTCCAACACCTTACCTCAGTCGGTAGTATGTCTACTTACCGAGCTAAGGGTCTCGGGTTTGATTCCCGGCACGGCCAAAAACTTATCATTGATGAAAATATGGATTTACCCTTTCACTTTGATAAATTAATGGCTGGGGATTGGATGTTGTGCATGTCCTAGTGTTAAGTTAAAGTATAAGGTATATGAAGCTATGAGCGGCCTAACAAGCCAATCGTGGAAAATATATAAATTGAATAAGAATAATAAACTGACCTAGGCCACAGGCTGGAAACAGTGATGGATATAAAAAAAACTAAGGTGTTAGAGGTGAGAGAGGTAAAATTTAGAGGAAGTGTACCTACTCACATCTGTGTGTAGAGAGTGTAAAACCCTTTGGGTGAGGAGGGGACAACAACTTCAGTATGTGCAAAATGATGAATAGAAAATTTAACTTGAATAGTTTTTAATGAGATCTAAAACAAATTTTATTTGAAAATTTATATTTATGATTTTAAATAAAAAGAGTTACACATTATTTTCACTCCCTACCTTTCCTACCTCTTTAAATAAAATGTTGTTAGCAATGTGTGCCATAATAAACTTAGAAAGAAAGCTATAGATAAATCATGCAGGCAAACTAAATATTGTTTTATATACCTTCTTTAACTTCTCTCACTTTCTCTTCTGGTAAAAACTCCATTTCTTCATCACTGAATTTAGGCTCTGGCAGTTCATTGCCAGTTCTGTGAACCAAAGATGTAACAAGAACTTAGCATGTGAGTTTTAAACATGAGAAAATAGAATTAATTACCACCCCTCCATTCTTTATCTCTCTCTGTCGTGCTCTTGCATCCCCAAAGCGGTTCGTTGTGCTCTTCCCCTCTCCACCCCTTCTCTGTTCAAACCCTCAGGGGCTAAGGTCGCTAGCCAAGCATCCCCCTCCCTTTCTTCGTGGCCGCTTGGCAGCAAGCCGAGTCCTCCTGAACCACCCAACTAGGGGGGATAGAAAGAGCAGGCGGACAGCTAGCTGGCATCAGTCGTCCGTAGTACAGCTCCGCGCTGGCCAACAACCCTTCGGGGAAATAAACCACAGTTCAATGTTTGCGTGTATTTTCTTTTCTCGCCTAAACGGCCCAACATAACCTTCCTCCCTGCCCGGTTCACTGCAGTAACTTGCCAAACCCTTCCCCCCAGTTTCCTCCCTACTACCCTTAAATGGGTCCTATCATAAAAGGATACAGGAGTACTATCAACAATCAAGGATGACGACAAATTTGTAACAAAAGAATGACTAAAAAACTATATCTCAAAATTTAACATTGAAAAGAGGATAGAAGGGCAAGGGCTACACACTTACCAAAAAACTGTATCTGTATTCTACTCTCTTCTGCTGAAGAAGAGGACTGATGTACCCCAAAAATTACATAATTATGTGTTTTGTTGTGTTTCTAATTGTGAACTTGAAGGCCTACAGTTTTTTGGTAAGTGTATAGGTCTTGCCCTTCTATCCTTCCTTCAATGTTTATTTTAAAAGAGCCGTTTTGCTCCGATTTTCCTTTGACGACCTCAAAATTAAAGAAATTTCCCCAGCCAATTTTTCTCTTTAAGTAAGTTGTATCGCAAGTCCTAGTGGGGAATTGTTTTCCCACAACGGGCGTAATCCCATTCCCCTAACAGCTCTGGGTACCGCCATGTATAGGTGGTAGACCCGAGTCCCCGGTGCCGGTCATACCAGTGTATACTGGTAGGGGGGGGTATTAATCGCCTCCCCAGGTATCTGACCTGATCTGGATCATCCCACCCTTAGGCCTTTTTAGGTACCGACCTAGAAACTGCCCTGGGCCTTGATGTCCAGGGGCGCTGATGTGGTGGTGGTGGTAGTGTCCTATACTCACTTCAGATTAGTTCCGATATGACGAGAACTAGGTTGAGAGATTGGTATTAGCTAAATTTGACTAATGGCCGCTGTGACAAGTGTAAAATATTCATCAAGCTACAGTTTGTGTGTGTGTGTGTGTGTTCCCCACAGGGTGAAAAGAGGTTCTTGTTGCTATATTAGAGTTATTACTTTTTTTTAGTCACCACAATTTACTACCCATACAGGTTAAACGCTTATGAACTAATACCACTAATAGTTTTTAGGGATTAATAAGGTTATATTTAGAGGAAGAATATACACATTTTCATGGAGAGTGGAAAACCACCCTCAATACACCTGACCGAGATTCGAACCTCAATCTCCCCATCATCGGCGGTCTAATCTACTGTGAGAGTAGCGCCTTAGACCATGCGACCAGCAAATACTTTATAATGCTTACATTACTTTGACTCTAGTTTAAGTAATTATACTATTGATATTTTTGAATACCAAAAGATTGTGTATACCACAAAAACTCGGTGTGACCTTGACTTGGACTCACAGTTGTTGTTTGCGAGGTTTCTTGCGGGGGCTCATCTCCATCGGTGGTTTCTCTATCTCGTCGACAATCTCGTTCTTGACGATTGCAGGAAGAGAATCCTCCCCTGCCTCATTGAGCCCCGGGGATGAGGTGGCAGAGATCGTTGTGGATCCTCCCGAAGAGTTTCCTCCATTACCACGAGAGTCTGGGCGTCGAGGAGACGGGGGAGAGACAGGTGAAGAACTGAGAGCTGCCAACATTGGAGTCAGATTCTTCTGAGCCTTCATCGGAGATCTGGAACAACAATGTGATTCATTTAACGTTTGAAAAATAATTGTTGATGTAAAAATTAAAAATAGCGTTAAGTGACAACAAAAATCCTAGATAGCTTCAACTTTTAATCACAAGTTTCAAGCTTTGCTTCAATTTAAAAAGTGGCCTGAGCCCCCAATAGAGCTCTTAAAACCAATTCCAACTCAAAGTTTTGATATTTATTTATTTCGAATCTTGAATCCTCAAATATCCTTAATGATTCGAAGGTTAGAAGATCCCATCCTTATAAATATCAAAAAGTTTAAAGATTCAAATAAAAAAGAGACAAAGAATGGTCGGATTCAACTATAGCTGTTGTTGGCAAGCGTAGACCTTGTCTTCCATTTTCATTTTTTACATCCATTACTGTTTCCAGCCTGTTGCCAGTTTTTTTATTCAAGCCATATATTTTCCACTACTGGCTTGCTAGGCCTGTCGTAGCTTCATATTCCTTATAATATATCTTAAGACTAGGACAGGCACAACATCCAGTACTCAGCCATTAATTTATCAATGTGAAAGGGTAAACCCGCATTTTAACCAGTGATAATTTTTCTGCCAGGCTGGGCATCTGACCCGGAACCCCTAGCTCAGTAGAGACAGACACGCTACCGACCGAGCTGTGTCGGATGTTTTCCGTCTCAGTCAAGGTGTCACCGTGAATTCCCTTACCCCTCATTATCTCTTTTCCTGAGAATACTTGGTCTGGGTGAGGCATTCAGCTTGGAGACAGTCGGAGTTTGTTGATTGTTTTGGCTCAATACTGAAGACTCTGTTGTAACCAAGGCACCTACAAAACACCAAAACATTCAATGTGCAAAAATAAGTAGTACACAGTAAAAATCAATAAATCCTTTAGTTCTTTTTTATTAGTAGGTTGTGTAGTTTTCTAACTCTACTAGAAACAATATTTCATAAAATTAAAAAGTGATTCTGTTGATACAACCAAAGAGATGTAATTAAGAAGTGAAATAAATAAAAATCCAACTAGATAAAGTAGGGTAGAGTAGTTCTAGAAGACACAATATAAATGAATGCCTGAACCAAACCACTAAGAGAACGTAAGAGCTTGAAATATATTGCCAATAGCAAAAGGACATGTCAAAGATCAATTAGATTTACTAGATGTACTGTCCCCTAGTAAAAAACAAATTTAAACTTAGGTGGCAAACAGCGCAAGGATACCCCAGATATTACTAGGGAAATATTTGTTTGTATTTAAATTCATGGAGAATATTTAATTAATATTTTTGTTTAAAGTGATGCAAAGAGGTGTGAAAAACTTTAGTATGATGTAAAGAGGTGTGAAGAGCTTTGGTATGGCAATGTAAGTAGGTGTGATCAACTTTGGTATGGCGATGTAAGTAGGTGTGATCAACTTTGGTATGGCGATGTAAGTAGGTGTGATCAACTTTGGTATGGCAATGTAAGTAGGTGTGATATATAATGATGTACGGTATAGTGACATTTGGTATCACTGTATTTGATATCACAATACATAAAAACCAATACTGTGTATCACAGCAAAACTAAATCGATCAGTTGTACAAAGCACACAAAAATAGTAATGTTAAATTACTTACATAAAATGATATATATAAAGATGTAATCTAGTCGTCGTTACACTCTCTTCTGTTGAATAAGGGACCAAATATGCGTCAAAAATTGCTATGTATTTCATTTTAAACTTGAACTTTTGGACCTTAAATTATTTGTATAAGTTCTATCCTTTCAATGATTATTGAATAATGAATTATATTTTTACCTAAGTTTATATCTATATTGTGTATTATACCTGTTTAGTAAGGTTTATTTGATCATATTGTATCATACCATCTTATTGATAACTTTGGCTATGAGCATAAAAATGTAACATCAATGCAATAAAATTAGTTAAATTTGGACCTGCATATAAAATGTAGTTAAAATTTAGCTCTGCAATTATTTTGTCAAGTATGTGTCTGCCTTCAAACTGCAATATACAAAGCTTTCTATCGGTACATAATTTTGATAGAGCATTATTTTATATACAGAACCAAAACATACTTGTAATCTAAAATACATTATAGACCATATCTTTTAGATAGCATGATTTGATGTATGAATATGTGAAAGTAGATCTAGACGTATTTTTAATCGTGAAATATGAGACCAACAGTTTTCTGGTAAGTGTGTATGCCTTGTCCTCTTTTCAATGTTTAATTTTAAAATATATGTTAAGACGCAATTTTCCCTTTGAAAATAGATCAAGTAACTTTTTATAGCTTGCAGATGTATCAATTCGTAAGAAAATTGGGGTGTAGCTCTAGTGTGCTGGATATTTCCAACTTAACTTTGATTACACTCAAATGAAAAATAAAAACACATGTTCGAACATCTCCTGAAATAAATATCCTGTTAGGTAATTCAAAAACTTGCCTTCAGTAATGTAAGAAGACTGTACAGGAAGAGATGATCTGGAATGATCCACCACCATTACCGGATTGAACCGAACCGATGGACCACTTGGTACAATAGCTAGTATAAAATAAAAATACATTATAATAAAACAATTAAAATAACTAGACATTTCAAAATAAAATATGTTATGCGTTACAAAGTACTTATGGAGATGACTCACTGTGAACTGTATTGGTTGGGCGCAAGGGCTGAGATGTGGTGGTATGCACAGCGTAGGAGCTCCCGGGGTTATAGGGCCTAGTCACCTGGTAGCCACCACTAGGAGCCTCATAGTAGAACGTGGTCGGCATGGTGTATGTTGGGACAGATGACGCGGTAGTCTGATTGCTAGGAGCTTACAACAAAAATTATCAATTTGTTGGAGCTAGGTCAGTCAAGTTTTCAGAATTTTCCTATAACTTATAATGCCAATTATGTTATGATAGAGTAGCCCCATGGCTTCTTTGGTGCTGACTGACAGCTTTGAAAAGTTACCAGACCAAATTATCTATCCCTACGCCGAACCATATGATCTGCAAAAACATGTGTTTAGCATCTGTCACTTTTGACAGTCAAAATTTAGGTACATACCTAGTTGTTGTCTGTCAGAAGTCAGCTGTGAGCAGTCAGCCAGCACCAAAGAAACCATGGGGCTACTGTAGTTTCCTAGAATTGTATGTATAATAATACTTCTCCAAGGAATATGCTTAGTAGGGCTGTGTGAATCTAAAACTTCGACTTGACTTCGAAACAAACATCAGCTTAAACTTTACTTCGAAACAAACATCAGCTTAAACTTTGCTTCGAAGAGTCACCGATAAAACATTGACAGCTAAAATACTCCATTTATCTTCAATTATAGCCATTCTTAACTGTTGTGTACATTAAAAATTAACATTTCCTTTTATATGTTTCTATCCACCTTTCTCATACCTTCTTACATCCTCCTTTCAATGTTTAGTTTAAAATAGCTGTTTGACGCCATTTTTCCTTTGTTTGAGGTAAATGTTACCGATAGAATTAAGAAGAGGATGATAGGAAAGAAAAGTAAAGGGAAATGTTAGCAAATCACAAACTAAGCTAAAAAACTTGCTATTTTTAACATTTTTCAACTTGCAACAAGTAACTTTAAATCTGTTTACAAAAGTAAGTATGGGGATAGTGTGGAGCTAACTCGGCACAATGTTCAATGGATGATGGGTTCTGTCGAGAATTTACCTGGAGATGCTCTGTGGGATGTCTGTATGTACACACTGGTCGCTTGCGGCATGGTCTGCTGTTGCTGAGATGGCGGAGGTGGTTGTGACTGAGTCTGTATGGTATGGACAGGCAACGCCACTTCAGGCAACCCCGTCGTCGTGTTCAGATCAACACCACTTCGACTTACACCCATCGCTGTTGTAAACACTTTTGCCACGGGAATGGATTGCGGATGAGCAACTGTTATCGGTCGTATCCCGGGCACATTACTCGACGCAACAGTTGTGGTGGAGGGGTATGAAACTGGAAATGAATACGGCTCAATTCAATAATTATTGAAACATAATTTTATAAATCATTAAAATTATATTGAAATTAATGTATCATTAATGAAATCATTTCAAATATATGTTGAATATGCTTCTATAAGTAAAGATTATTTTCGCTTTATGAGGTAATTGTATTATATTTGGAAGAAGAAACTCTTGAATGGAATCAATCCTTACCTCCCAATCACCTGACCTACGTTTGATCCTATCAGAAATCATCAGGGGAGGGGGCAGAGGGGGGNGAGTGTGAAACACACAACACAACTTCCTAATATAATACAATTACCGCATAAAGTGACCAAAGGTTTTCCTTATCGAGACGTATTATAAATTCCCATCTGATTGGCATATGTAACTTTCATCTCACCTGTCCTGGTCCCTTGGTTATGCTGCAGCGGAGTTACAGGGTGAATGGAGTGAGCCACTTTCCCCGAACTTAACGGGACTTGGGTGATTTGAATAGATCCATGAGCTGGCTGAGTGATCACCTGGCATCAATAAAAGTAGATTATTATTACTATCATTATTTTCTAAGCCCTGATTTTATAAATGCTTAGTAGTAACACTCATCTTTTAATTGGGTATTTTATACAGTGTGTCCAGGCACACTATATTTTAAAATCCCCCGACTCCTCCAGAGCCAATTTACAACTTTTCCGGTCACTATTTATTCAAATATTTTATTAAGATCACAATTGAACGCAATAATATTTTTTGACACACACACATTCTGAAATTATGTCACTCTATGCAGGTGTCAAAAGGTATCAGCCTAACGTGATGGGCTATTGGGTGGTGTGATCAAAGTTAAATCTCGGCGAGATCATATTTAGACATTAAAATATCGCGTTATATCAATATGGTTTAAAATTGTTGCGAAACACTTTATTTTATTTTCCTCTCCCTCTAATGTAATCAATTCTCACGCATGCACTTAGCTATGACTCGATTTTGGCTAAAGATGGTAGAGGGTGGAAAGACGACCTTAAAATCCCTTTTAGAATTGAGATTAGTATGCTCAACTGGGACATATGCATTAAAATAGATTCGAGTTGTGTATTAAAAGGTAAAAACCATGTTATTTTTACTACTAAAAATTAAAGTTGTGTAATTTTCTTTAGTGAATATGTGAAAGTTTCAGCTTTATTATAAAATTCCCTGACCAAGCAAATTTCATGACTTTTCCAGGTCGCTGGACACCATGTTTATTTTATTTTTTTACATCCATTACGGTTTCCAGCCTGTGGTCTGGGCCGATTTTTTATTCAAGCCATATATTTTCCACTACCGGCTGGCCAGGCTTGTCGTAGCTTCATATGCCTTTTAATCTAACTTAAGACTAGGACAAGCACAACATCTAGTCTCCGGAAGTTAATTTATCAATGTGAAAAGGGTAAACCCATATTTTCATCAATTATAATTTTTTTTTACCAATGTCGGGAATCAAACCTGAGACCCTTAGCTCAGTAGATAGACATGCCCCCAACTGAGATAAGGTGTCTGACTATATCTTCCTTATCCTTATACAATTAGCTTAATTAATGTATTTGAAGAGCGCAAACAAGTACTAAGGTATAGCGGGGGAATAAAGCCCATTTTAAATCAATAATATTGAGAAGTATTCGCACATCTCCACTGGATGGACTCTATCACGGTTCCTACCTTGGCTCCCATGTTCTGCTGTGTAGGAAGTGCTCTGCTCACAGGAGTGACCGATTTGAGAGGCTGAGAAGTGTTGGAGACCACCACTGGATGAAGAGATACCATGCCTGTAGGTGTGCTCGCTCCTGGCGCGACCGTAAGCCGGGCCTGTGTCGCTAGCACGGTTGTGGCCTAGCACCAATGATCATAAAACCAAGATATTACTTGAATGTTGTCAACCGCCTGGGCATGTGATGAGGACGGAGAGGAAGAGGATGCCAAAGAACACGATGGAAATGAAGTATGTAGGGGAAAAGACCGCAAGGGAGGGCGTTTAGTAAGACGTGGTGCTAATAATGATGGTGGTAATAACAATAATAACAACAGCAGGAGCAAGGATAGGAGGGACAAGGATGGACAGTGTGAAGAATGAAAGGGCGAGAGAGAGAGAGAGACTGGACCCCTGTAGGATAGGAGAGAGCAAATGAGATTGAGGAAGTATGAACATGTGAAGAGAATGGAAGAGGAGAGTATTCCAAGGAGGATGCTCTAAATGGAGGGGGCGGTCAGGAGGCCGAGAGGAAGACCCGGGGACAGGTGGATAAAGAGTGTGTTGAGAGGACTGGAGGAAGAAAGGTGGTGGGAGGACAGAAGTAAATGGAGAGGCTTAGTGTTCGATACAGACCCTGACAGTGGAAGGTAACTGTATGATGATGATAATGATGATGATTAAATCTGAGGTTAATTAATTGCATATTGTGACAATTGCTTGATTTATCATATTAAAATAAAATATTACAAGCATTTGTCCAATAAAATATTTTCTATGTGATTTTAATGCATAAAGTTATAAAAATAAACACAAAATATTATTTTTTCAAGCTTAAAACATATAATATAAACTTTGATGAATTTAAAAATATATTCTATATATTCTATTAGAATTTGCTTCGAATTGAAGAGGTGGACATCGTACGCCCCTAGTAATAAATGTGCCAAAACTTACAATAATCTCAAAAATGTGATGTAAAAGCCACTTTTTGCTGTCCCTTTAATACGATGCAATCTATCTCCTGTTCCTATTCTATGTTTAAAATCTACACTATAAATAAATCAGGGTGACCTCGCTGGTCTTGAGATAAAGTTCTCGCCTTAGGACCTGATTATTAGTGGGTTTGGACCCAGGTGAGGTCGACATATTTTTCTAGCGGTAAATATTTGTTGCACAAAGGAGGGAAAGTAAATCCGTCGGTCTCATATCGATTGTTGCATCTTAAAGAACCCTGGAAGGCATGTGAAAATACCTTTCCCGGCAAAATTGGTAGGCCCTCTTGTTCTCGCTCTTAGAAATTCTCGTGTGCCGATTTAATCAATCGATTTAGAAAATGCATGATAAATATCTCAAAAGGGCCTAAAAGAAAGTGTATAAAATCATAATTATTGTCCTGTACCGACCAATTGTGAATGTCTTCCACGACTGACCTGTAGAGGTGGTTGATTGGTGGACGAGACGGTGAGTCTTGCAGGAGTGGATAGGAGCCCACTTTGAGGCGAACACAGGCGCGTGTGTGTGGTCTGCTGGTTGGGCACAGTCGGTCGAATGGGTAAAGAGCTGGGCACAGTCAAGCGGGTGACCGTGCCTTGTCCCGTCATGGCTACTCTAGCGGACCCTGCCAACACTGTGCCAGGAAGAGGGGTTGACACTGTCAAACGAGCTGGGCCTGTGATGATTGTGCTCTAAACAAAGTCAAAAGTTGTAGTGTAACTAATCATATGCTTAACTGTCAATGATATCTATTAATGACTTAAACACAGGATTGTATTTTTCCTTCTGAAATTACATCAATATTTGCCTGAATTAATAAAAAGTACAATGTGAAAAACACCCTTGAATTAATAAGTCGAGATCAAGGATCACTAATATAATTCTAAATACAATCAGTAGAGATCAAGGATCATTAATATCATTCTAAATACAGTCAGTCAAGATCAAGGATCACTAATATCATTCTAAATACAGTCAGTCGATATCAACGCCCACTGATAACACTCTCGGTACAATCTATTTGACACCTCTTCAATAACCCCACACTTGTTTTGATTCTAATTCATATCAAAGGTACCAACAAAGTGTGCGAGTTTGGAAAGCTAACCAGCCTATTTATCTTTGAAAAAAAAAAATGCTCAGCTTTCACTTTACATTACCAAAGTTTTATTTTATTTTAAACATAGGGGTGTATCGATTGAGTAAAACCGATTACCGATACCAATTAATCCAGATTATGGATTAGTTATTATTATTAATAACTATTGGGAAATATATTTAAGAGAATGATAAAAGTTAGCATAACTAATACAAAAAGATTGTATCCATACAAAATTATATTTTATGCATAACTGGCAAAAGATGGAACTAGATTTTTAGTTTTAACAACGGTATGAACTTATATCTCTTTATCTGGTTATGCAATCGTTGCATATCCTGCAACCCAGTTTCAGTATGTATGTATGTGATTTTTTTTGTGATTGTGATCACTAAACATCCCCCTAGAAAATTTTGCTTTAAATTTTATTTAAAAAATGTGATTAATTGACATAATAATCGTCGATTACAATTAATTGCCAATGCACTAACCATCCCCTGACAACGATTCATCGGCAATGGTACACCCCTATGTAAACACTTGTATGAAGGATAAGTGAATGGTACCTGTGTGGAGCCCTGAGCTGCCACAGCCAGGCGGGCCGGCGCAGAGAGCATAGCGGTGCTGGCCGGAGACATAGTGAGCCGTGCCGGCGTTGTCTGGACCAGTCGCTGTCCTGAAGAAACCGCCGCTAGCCTGGTGGGGGTAGTGGCGATGAGTGTGGCAGGGCTGGCAGGGAATGGGCTCCCGCTGCTGTATGTGATGGCTGTTTGTGTGCGAGTGGGTAGCACCTGGGCGATGGTCACAGCCCCCAGGGATACACTCGGCTTGAAGTACTTCTCTGTGATGTGGAGCTGGCGCATAGCAGAACTCTCTTAACAATTTGTTTCAATTATTGGGGTCTATGAGCACCTGTTTTTTTCTTCTTCTTCATTCGAGTCAATATCAAGCAAGTTTTTCACCAAGCCTTCGCTCGAAAGACAACTGATATCATCTTGAATTTCAACCAGCAGATTTAAGAATCAAACGATAACAGTTAAAATTTAAGAATCGAAATTGAGACAAAAAAGAATCCTGACATCTACAGGTATAATCTAAACTATGGATCTGAGAGTGTTCTCAGATTTTTAAGCCAAGCTTTAAATAGATATTCGAGATTGGGATCACTAGATTTATGGGCTCACAGTTTTGAACTTATTTAAAAGAGGTATTTCTCTGTCTTATACTGTGTTTCTTGTAATGAGTAACTCATCATTTACTCTTCAGCTTGTTAGTGATGTAAATTGTGAAATAATACCGTTAGAGAGGCTGAGAAGAATCCAATAAAGAGAGTATTGTGCAGATGCCTAATGGAATGTCAAGGTCGGCTCAGCAGAGTAACCTAGTTTAGTGAAAAGCTCACTCGAGATAGACTCTAATTAAGAAGAAATTTGAGCTCAAAGACCCCTTAAAACACTTGAGTCAATCAGTCAACAGATTAATATGATTTAAAATTCATTTAAGCATTTTTTGTTATAACTTGAATTAAAGTTAATGTAATAACATAATAGCATAATACTTTTTTTTTTAATTAATTCTAGGAAATCTCCAATTTTCAGGATACGATAACAAATGTTTGCTTTTAAATTACATTAAGACTGAGAAAATTTGATCTGACCAGGATTCAAAACGACTCAGGTCTCTAAAGGTGGCTATATCTGTTGAGCCCACAGTACAAAGTCAAGATAACGCCAGGTGGTATGAACATCCAAAACCACTACAAATCACCATCACCATCATGTTTGATAAAATAAACTTTATAGGCTAACCTGTGTTGAAGTTTGTCCTACTATGGATTTCTGAGTTGTGGAGTGGATCAATTGTGGTCTGGGAGACTCCGATTGGATTCGACTACCCAGAGGAGTTGGTGGTCTGGATGGCACTGCCAACATAAACATAATTTTCAAAAATTGTAATAGCTAATTTAATTAACTAAACCTCTTTTCGCTTTTTGAGGTATTTTGTTATAGACGGAAGGTCGATCCCACGACCTCGGTTTCTTTCTATCGGGATTCGTCAGGAGGAAGTGGGAAACGTGCAACACACTTCTTAAATAGGAAACCGAGACACACCAAAGGGAGAAAAAGGAAACTGGTAAAGAATGAGAGGACAGAGACAGAACAAAGAGAATGTTGGAAATGAAATATGTAGGGAAAATACCGCAAGGGAGGCAAAGAAAGAGATGGGAGGAGCATATAACAAAAAGTGTGCAAGTGAGCGGAGAAGAATGGAAGCAAATAAAGGAAGAACAATGATGGAAGGATAGAGGAAGATGGAAACTGACCCGGCCACAGGCTAGAAATGATGATGATGTAAAATAAATACTTGAACAGAAAGGATATTAAAAATGTGGTTGTATAGTCGTCATCATCATCAGCTTCAACTGTTTCCAGCCTGTGGCTGGGCCAGTTTTAGTAAAATGCATTTAACTTTCTCTATCACTCTGCCTTTTAATTGAGTCCATTCGTCTCCTCTCACTTGCACATTTTCTATTGTCTGCTCCTCCCATCTCCATTTTGGACACCCTTACTGTATTTTTCTTACATACTTCACCTTTATCATTCTCCTCAACACCCTCTCCCCCTCCAATATTCAGAGTCCTTAATTGTAGCTTATGGTTGTCAAAAATGTTTGATAAAAAATAAAGAAAAGGGGAAAATAAAATAATAAAACTAAATTTAATGAAGAAGAAAGCTCACCTCGGGAGCGATGAAAAATGTGTAAGGACTTCACAATAATGCACAAAGATGTCATCTTCTTTCTTTCTTCTATCTACTAAATTCTATAATCCAGCAGCCAAATCCTTGAATATTGAAGAATCATTAAACTTTTTGATAAAAACTTAATACTTCATAGGCTTATTTATAGTACCCTCTTAACAAATTTCACTCGAGGAGGCAATCGATATCTGTATGCTGACGACGGCCATATTGGATACTTTTGTGATTCAATATATCTCTGGAGTGGTGGCAGCTATCAAAGAACAGTTTTCACAGAAATATTCCAAATAGTGTAATACTTTATAATAAAATGATAAATTCAATTTTTGTGAATAGAAAATAAATAGGTACTTTCGAAAGCATATTATTAGAATAACTGCGCGTTTAAGGCCTTAACAATCCCGCAATCATTGAGAGTTGCCACTGTTCGGGAGATATATTTAATCACGAAAATATCCAATATGGCAGCCGTCAGCATGCAGATATAGATTGCCTGCTCGATTGAAATTTGCTTAAAAGGTATAATAAACAAACCTATGCAGTTTCTTGCTTTTATCAAAGGGTGTAACAATTTTTTCCCTTAGCTACAGTAGCCCAATGGCTTCTTTGGTGCTGACTGACAGCTCACAACTGACAGCTGACGGCTTTGAAAAGTTACCAGACCAAATTATGTATTCCTACGCCGAATCATATGACCTGCAAAAACATGTGTATAGCAGCTGTCACTTCTGACAGTCAAAATTTAGATATACACCTAAATGTTGACTGTCAGAAGTTAGCTGTGAGCTGTCGGTCAGCACCAAAGAAGCCATAGGGCTACTGTAGTGGACTACTAGTCCCCTTTGTGGATTGGATTATTCCCAATTTTTCCTTTCTCTCTCTCTCTCTCTAGGTGAACTTTCTTCCCTCAAGTTACTTTTATTAGTTTATTTTTCCTTTTCCTCTATTTTTATCAATTTCCATTATTATATAAAAAAAAACATATGTACCGTAAGCTAAACTAATTATTTATTCATTAGTCAAGATCTACCCAATTTTAATGTGTTTGCATCTTGGTTAACAGGCTTTTTCAAAAACAAGATTGAGAAAGTACCAAACAATTCAGTTGAAAGAAAGGCTATGCTGTAATAAGCAACACAAGTACAAACCCGTAGGAACGGCAGGTCGGCCATGCGCGTAAGCAGACATTGAAGTGATATTCTGGGTACGTAGCGAGGTAAGCATGGCTCCAGTGGCGGAAATGGCTGTGGTGCTGACCACTTGTGGTACGGATGTACCCAACCAGGGGGCAACGGATGCTGTTGAGGCCGGACTAGCGGCTCGTGGCATCAAAGTTGCAGGACCTAGTCCACGCAAGCTAGAGGCAAAACTTAAACAGAAAAAGTTATGAACATAAGAGGAAAGATAAATATAAAAGAATACCGGTAATAGAAAATATAAATATTAACTTAATGTTAACATTCTTTCTTATAATCCAGTCATTATAACATTCATACATTCAGTTAAGTGTTAAATTACTGTTCTGGGGGCTGGTTGTTAAGTTCATCCAATAATTATAATTGGAAATAAAAAGTTTTTTTTAAGGATTTTAGTTTAGAAATTGAAATTTTCTTGAATGCTCAAATTTTAATATCCTGAAGGATTTAGGGAATTTGAGAGTCCCGTCCCCAGAAAAAATATATAAACTGTTATTGGCAGTATTTAATAACATAGAGAAATGTCAAAGTTAGCAGCTGGAGTCTTACTGGTATCGAAAGAAGCAAGAATCTACTCAATATTGTGATTTTCAATACCTCGATTCTTAGTTCTGAAATCCCAAAGTTATGTCAGTGAAACAAAACGGCATTATTCAGAATCAAACAATGTCAACCCATTCACTCGCAGCTGACAAATAATTTGTGACCAACCAATAAAAACTATGAAATTATTTGATAAAGATGTAGCAGTCAAACTTTTTAAGCTATTTCAAATGGCATGTGAAATGTGAATATTTATAAGACTATATTAACTATACCTGGCAGAAAGAGGAGGGACAGACACCCCAGTGGTCTGAAGAGGCCCTGTTGGCCTCACAATCGGGGTGGCAACGGCTGACCGAGGAGCCGCAATATTAGCCACTGCGGCCGCACCTTGAAATTAAATTAGGAATAAAATAATTTGCCCCCAAGGAAATATTTATTGCTGCTAGTAGTTTCAAAGTTGTGCATTCTGCACAGCACATCTGGAATTGTAGACACTGTCAGCTATTTATAATAAAGGTTTACAAATGATCAATTAATTTGTAATAAATAAAATGATAAAATATTAGGATAACAGCATAGCACAAAATAAAAGTAAAAACACTAACAAATATTTACACACACTTCAATATTTTGATGCCATTATAGCATCTTGGTGACCTGGTGGTCTAGGGGTAAGGTGTTGGACTTCTATGCTGGGGTCTGGGGTTCAATCCTCGGTCCCGGCACAGATTTATCCGATTACCAAACCCCTCCTTAACCTCTGACAAGACGTGTATTAATCACAACTTGTGAATGTGAGGAATGCCAGGCCTCCGCCATGGTTCGGATTCCACGTTAAACTGTAGGTCCTCCATTTCATCTCACAATCACCCTACCATCACACATTAGCATAAAACCCAAACGGGTAGTATCACACGGTGCTAATAATAATATAGCATCTTCGTCAGGAAGTAGTCTTAGCTACTACTACTTCCTGAGGAAGATGCTATATTGGCATCAAATAATTGAATTATTATTATTATTATTAGCACCGCGTCTTACTACCCTTTCGGGTTATACGCACTTACGCTAATGTGCAATGGTTGGGTGATTGTGAGATGAAATGAAGGACCTACAGTTTAACGTGGAATCCGAACCACGGTGGTGACCTGGCATTCCAAAATATTGAATTGTGTGTAAATATTTGTTAGTGTTTTTACGTTTATTTTGTTCTCTGGTGTTTTCCTAATATTCTATAATTTTATTTATTACAAATTTTTTTGCTCAATGCACTTTATTTCATACAAATGATTGATTAAGTAATTTTTTTAGCGTCCTATCTTATTACTTGTTCGGGTAATACGCCAATGGTTTTAGGGATTAGGAAGGTCATATTAAAGGAAGTGTACCCGCATTTGCATGGAAGGAGCGTAGAAAGCCTTTTTTTAAACTCAATACATCCGACCAAGATTCAAACCTCGATCTCCCTGTCGTTGGCAGTCTAGTCTACTACACTTAGATTTTAAATGTCTGCTAGCTCAAGGTTTTTTCGTTTTAATCAAGCTTGAGCTAGCTGCTTAGAATGCTCCAGTGAGTTGAGTTTGTGTTTAATAAATATTTAATACTAAAACTTATCTATGTATAAATAAATTATTAAAACTAGAGAAAATAACTGCGGATTAATATTTTTACAGTAAAAATAGTCTTGTTTGAACATTAAAATAACCTTACTAAAAACTAATTTAGCAATAATAAATGGCACTTAATTAATTTTTAAATAAACCTTTAATAAAGAGTAAATGAAAAATTACTTTCTATTCAATGTGATAATGATTGCTTTCCCATTGAGAGTATTATTATTATTTACCTCTAGGCACATGAGTGGTATGTGCTACGCTGACAAGAGGTGACCGCGAGGGTAAAGAAGCGCTACTAGTAGAGGCTGATTGTACCAAACTGCTTCGAGACACATTCACTGCACCGTCATGAAAGAGTGAACAAAACACAAATACCCCAATTGAAACACTGCTCTTCAATACACATGCAACTAGTATGTAATATAGTTCATTTGATTGATTTTAAAATTAGACTGTAGTAAATCATGACCTATTGTTAGAGGTAGTTTTTAACAAAAGATTATGTTATGTTTTGAGCATGATCAGAGAGAAGCTGCTCTCAAGTGCTAACCTAGCACCAACAAAAGTATCCAGGAGATACATCAGGATTGCCACAGGAATTCACTTTTCCAATTCCCCGACTTTTCCAAGTTTTCCAGACAAAAATTATTATTTTTTCCCTGATATTTTACCTGTTTTTATAAATTTCAACTACTATCCAATACCTTAGCTCAGTCGATAGCGCGTCTCTCTACTGAGCTAAGAATCCCGGGTTTGATTACCGGCATCGTCGAAAAATGTATCATTGATGAAATGTGGGTTTACCCTTTTTAGTGATAAACTAATGGCCAGCGACTGGATGTTGTGCCTGTCCTAATCTTAGGTTAAATTATAAGACGTATGAAGCTACGACAGGCCTAGCAAGCCGGTAGTGGAGAATATATGGCTTGAATAAAAAAGTGACCCAGGCCTCGGGCTGGAAACAGTGATGGAGGTAAATTTAAGTGTTATACTAAGTATGGACCAATTGATCGCCGACATGGTTGAACTAATCATTTATCCATGGCCTGTACTGATGAGTACGTTGACAGAGGTGGTTTCCCGGCGATGGGATATCAAGGCTCTTACCACGCCCGAGTGTAACAAAGATTTTTATCTTTCAGGAAAGCATGTAGTTCCATATAATACCTTTCTTTGCATTTTGTGTGATTTTAATGTGTCTCTTTATATGAAAAAAGGAATATTTCCTAAAATTCAAAACAATGTATGCCTTTCTTTGGAAATGTGAAGAAGTGTAAACTGGGTTTGAACCCAAGAACACTGGATTCTGAGGCAAGCATTTTACTCCCAAGACCACCGAGGATGACAATATTCAACAACCATAGCATAATAATGACTACACTTGTAAACGTAATAGCTGTATATTAATAGCCCATAAATACCTAAGACAGTTTTGGTCAAAAAATAGTATAATGTTACGATAATTAAAAAAAAAATTAAATGTATTTTAAGCTCAACAAGAGAAGAAAGAGATATAAAGTGATTGAAATGAAATAAAGCTGCAAATTCAACAGTTTAATTAATAAAAGTTTAAAGACTGTCTCTCAGACATGCATATCTGGATTCTTCTTTGTTGTGCTAAATTTGTATGAACAATATTTGTAAATACACAGACAACTGTAATTTAATTTTATACCAAGGTAAATATTCCTAATATGTTAGGCCTATTCAAATAGTTTTTTTTAGCACCATGTCTTACATACTACCTGTTCAGGTTATACACCTATGTACTAATTATACTGATGGGTTGGAGATCAAGAAGACTTAATTTAGAGGAAGAAGTGCACCCACATTTGCATTGAGGGAAAGTGGAAAACCACCCTCAGTGCTAGTCCAACACGAGATTAGCGTGTTGGACCACGCAGTCACAGAAGCGGGCTACAAATAGTTACAGGACCAACATTAATTTCACTGAAATTTTACTTAGTTGATTTTTTCGCCTACAGATTGTACTTGTTGCAGCATAAACACACAAGTTTTTTTTTTCGGCATGCAAATATGGTGACACCTAAATTTCATGTTGTAGCTTGTATAACCGTTCGTGCTATCAAGCGTAGCAATTATTATTTTTTAACATTTTAGAAAACCTTCTAAACAAGTTGAAATTTATAGTTTGTTATTTTATAACTGTCAAATACACACCTTGCTTCAACATAGTCTGTGAGAATGTGGATATTCCAGTTTGGCTGGCACTGTTTGTGGAAGTCATGCTTATACTTTGGATACTTGTCCCGGTGGCTCTACCCCCTCGGAGCTGACCGATTTGTTGCACCTCAAACATAAACACAACAACCAATAGAAGAAATAAACACTATACCTTTTTTTTTTTTGCACCGCATATTACTACCCGTTCGGTTTATATGCCTACATAATGATTATGCTAGTGAGTTAGGGATTAAAAAGGTTTAAATAAAAGAAAGTATACCAGAATTTGCGTCGAAGGGGAGTGGAAAACCATTTAGGGCAAAAAACTTAGTGTGCCAGATTTTCCTGTCTTCTGCAGTCAAGTCTATTGTGTGAGTAGCACCTTAGAACATGCAGCCACCAAAGCGGTTCATACCAACACTTGAAATGCAGATAGTAGGACACTCAGTTTATTTAAGGAAGATCAAGAACAGTTTGGTGAATCATGTGAGAACTGAATGTAAAATGTAAATGACTCATAATAATATTTAGCACCGCGTCTTACTACCCGTTCGGGTTATACGCTATAAGTACTAATTACTCTAATGGATTAGGAATTGGGAA
>CABEEJ010002936.1:0-51092 GCA_901482245.1 Timema douglasi
TTCAATCCTCGGTCCCGGCAAAGATTTATCTGATTACCAAACCCTTACTTCACCTCTGACAAGACATCTTGTGAATGTGAGGAATGACAGGCTTCCAGCGTGGTTCAGATTCCACGTTAAGCTGTAGGTCCTTCATTTCATCTCACAATCACCCTACCATTACACATTAGCGTAAGTGCGTACAACCCGATCGGGTAGTAAGACGTGGTGCTAATAATAATAATAATAATAATAATAATAATAATAATAATAATAAATTAATAATAGGCCTTTATCCGTTTTTATAAGAGACTATCTCGGTCGAGTATCTTGAGGGAGGGTTTTCCAAAATGGTTTTCCACTCTACCTCTCTACACAAATTCTGGTACACATTCTTTAAATATAGCCTTCCTAATCCATTAAACTCATTAGCGTAACTTGTACTTAAACGTATAGCCCAAGTGTATAGTAAAAAATGATGCTAAAAAAACCTTCCCTTAGCCCTTCCATACAAATTATAATACTACACCCATTCTAATATTCATAAGCAGGAGTTAATATAAAATCTAAAATAGTTAATCTGTCTACACTCTTGTATTTCTACGTCAGGTAATGTGGTATACAGCCATCACTATTTATAGTTATTATCAATTTCTATAAAATTAAACTATTTTAGAGTATGTTATTATTATTACTACTATTATTATTAGCACTGCGTCTTATTACCCGTTCTGGTTATACGCACTTACGCTAATGTGTAATGGTAGGGTAATTGTGAGATGAAATGAAGGACATACAGTTTAACGTGTAATCCAAACCACGGTGGAGGCCTGGCATTCACCACATTCACAAGTATAATGTTATCAATTTTGACTGCAATAAATTATGATTTTATTTTCCGAAACACCAAGTTTAGGAAAATCGGACTGTACTAGGTCACCAACACACTTGTTGCTGATAGATACTCTCCTGATATTTTTAAAGGTGGCTGTTTTTCATCCAAACACGGTGTACGGTGTTGTCCATGACATAAGATGACCAGTATTAAAGATGTTGTGAGCTACTATTCGAGTCTACGTAACGTAATCTTGTAAGTCAGTGGATGTACCAACACTTTCGGAGACTTTTATGTGATCATGTGCAAAAGTGTATCATGCCCCTTTAAAAATAATTTTACCATGATATAATTTTTTGGCACTAGCTTGTTTAGTTTTTGATACTTTTAATTAAATGGTGGATTCTGTTTAACCACATGTGTCACCAAATAAATATTATTAGGACCAATTAGGTATAAGGTATACAAAGATAATAATAATAATAATAGTAATAATTTTAATAATAGCTTACTTCTTTAACAGTAAGAATGCGATTGAAGGTAAAAGTATGAAAACAAGTAAAAAAGGAACATTGGTGGAAAAAAGAGGATCTAAAACAGTTAATGATGATTTGAGTTCTAAGATCGTATGATTGATCAACCACTTTATACTAAAATTCTATATATTTTTATTAACAACTTAATATTTTTTAATAATTACAGTGTTATTGCTAAACAATTAATTAAAACAAAATTCATAACTGATATATCATTCAAATCCATAATATATATGAATATTGACAAACAAATGATTTTAAACCAAACAACATGATACACAGTATAGTTTTTATCCTAATTTCACGTATTCATATTATATCAAGTCACGTGATGCTCACTGACAATTTTGATCTGTATCATCAATACATTTGAAACAACATTAACAATATAGTAAGATGTTATAAATATGACATATAAGAATATTTAAATAAATATATGACTATTGGATAAAGATAGTTATCATACAAGCTCTATAGCCTCAAATATTAATTGAATGAAGTACTTTATATAAAAATAAATGGTATGGAGCTCCGCACGGACCTTCTCGCTCTATTGTTAAAAAATGGAAATATTTAGTCAAAACTCGTAATATATGGGAATCAAAATAATATACACTAGCAAACCAAAGAATAAATTTCACTATCCTTATGTAAAACATATTTTGAGTAGCAGTTATAAACTTTATAATTTTATTTTTAAAGAATTAATGTTCTCAATTGTATCTTTGGACCGATAAAAAAGATGATAATTGGGTCCCCAAGAGTCAACACTTCTTATTAAAATTTCGATTTCCGGTTAAAATTTTAACATTTTATTAAGTGTTGCAACTCTTAATGCCATCGCATTGCTATTAAACTCCTCATTTTTAGATTTTGACCAATAAAAAATGTAAATATTGACTATTGAGTCTAAAATGAAGATGATAGATAATTGTTCTACAAACATTTTTCCTAAGAGGTTAAGGAAAAATAACATAAACTTTTTGAGAGACTTACTTATATTTAATTACTCTATGGCATTGGAGAATTATTGCGTTAAAACTCAAGTAGAATATCTTTACAACTAAAGCTCACACAGTTGTATTAATATATTTTCCAATATCTAAGAAACTGTTGGTTTTATAAAAATATATTCCATAAAAAAGTTTTTTATTTTTAGTAGTACTACAATTTTGCAATGATAAGTTATTTAGTATTTAAAATAGTTGCGGAGATACGTAAATTTCAGCTTTTGTAAAGTACCCTTAAAGTAATTTTCACGGGATAGTGAAAATAGTCAATTTATTAATAATTTTAATCAATGTATGAATACGAATTTAATCAAAATCGTTAGAGCCGATTTTAATAAAATTGACCTTTTCTCTTTTTTCCTTTCAGTAAGCTACTCTTAATTTTAGGGTTAGATATCCAACTCCAAAAACCTCTTGGGGAAACCCTATGAAAACCCTAGATAGCAGGTTTTAGCACGATCGGTAAAATAGTTTAGGCTCTAGTTGAAGGTACAGACAAACAAACAAACAGACAGACGGAAATTCAAAAATCACTTTTTCGGATTCGGGAGGTCATGAAACGCCGAGATTCACCAAAATCTCGAGTTCGATTTTTTTGGCCAATCACAATACTTTCTTTACCTGTACGATAGAGAGAAAGTAAAAATAGCAATAAATAATTGAAGTGACTTGTTGTCTGAGATAGTTTCCACTCAGCACACAATTCAAGATTAAATTCATTTATTCCCCACATGAATTCAAGCCAGTTTTTTAAAATTATAGCAGACACTTCTTCCACTGAGCCACGGATAAGCTTTTTACATGAATTATTAGTAACGTCGTTACCGAGCGTAACCAAAACTCGTAAGACCTTGTTTTAATCATTGATGGATACAATAAAGATAATTTTTATATACTTTTTCTTATATATATATATATATCTCAAGACTATTATATTTTTCTCAAAGTGTATCTTAAATAGTAAAGTTTTTCACCATCATCACTCTAATACTCCTTTCTTCTTCTATGGGTCTAAAAGATATGGCTTCAATTACAAAACTTTATTATTTTTGTTTTTTATTTTGTGTGTGGGTAATACAATTTAGTCGGATATAAAAGTTTATCGTAATATAACCGGATGTTATATATTTTAGTTCTGTTTAGTGTTAATTTTGTTCATATTATTACAACGTCTTACTACCTGTCAAGAGTATCCTTAAATTTATAGAAAGGTAACATTTGGAGGACATACACCTATGTGCGTTCATGGAGAGTAGAACACCATTTAGTAGCGATCAGGCTGAGATTCAAACATCGACCATCACGTCATCAACAAACAAGACTACACTAAAATGATTCTCTATTCTTGAACGTTGATGGTGTTTAGGTAAATTTAATTTGTACGTTGTGTCCTGATATTGAAGCATAGCATAATATATTTCATGTTAAATTAAGCAAGATTTATTAGTTTATGAGTGAAGGACGTACTATGGCGTCAGTTGGTCTCACTTTCTAAATTAAGGGTACAATATATATTGTGCTTTTAGTATTTAGATCCTTAAAAAAAAGTTAAGAATACTCACGCAGTCACTCCAACACAACTTCCTTTATTTATATTCATTATTTTGTAAATAGAACCAAAGCGTGAAAATAAAATAAATTAATCCTAATGTTTAATTTTTCCACCTTAATTCATGTTATCTTCTATCTAATTTAAACCTAGTCTAAGCGTCGGTAGGGACCATGAATCTACCTTGCACCCAAACACAATATGTATATATAGATGTATAGGTAAGTTATAAACAGTGTTGCACGTGAATCCTGGTGATCAGGCTGTATACCGAACCAAGGACGTCAGGATGGATACGACCGTGGCAGTTAGAATAAATCATTGTATTAAGAGGACCACAACAAGTACACTTACAAAAATAACCCTCTATCAATAGGGTCAATTAATTAATATATTTGCGTATAAGCCGAACGGGTAGTAAGACGCGGTGCTAATAATAATAATAATAATAATAATAATTAATATATTTTTTTGATATGTCTCTATAAAAGCAAAACAACAACATTGTATCCTTTTTGCGCCTGTAGGATATGTCTCTACAGAAGTGTTTACGAGCTTATGGAATGAAAGAACTCTGAAAAACTACGTCGGTTGTTAGTGTTTATGGTTGAAGACATTAGTCGAAGGGGGGGATAAAAGGGGAAAGAAGTGGACACAAGCAAACCCCCACCCTTACTCCCACCCTAACACTCATCTTAACGGCATTTCACCCTCTGCTTTTCTTTCCCTTTAACAGGGTTGGTCATTATCCCCTTCTAACCCCTTACCTCATCACCCCCCACCCCCTTTTCGCTGCTATTCTCAGTGTCATTATCCCCTTATGACTCATCATTTGGTTGGAGATGTTGGTGACCATAAACAGAGACAACTTGCATCAAGTAGAGAGATTTGGTACAGGGATTATAGTACTCTCTTTTCTGACTAAATCTAGACCTTTATAGACATTTTAGGGTTTCTCTTCTGAGACGAGGCAAAGTGAAGCTAACTATATATTTACACGTGGGGCTCTCAAACTTTTTGAACTCAAGCTTTATTAGATTAATGCTTGTCAATTATATATTGTCACTATCTTGATACGTTTCAAAAAACGCCATACAGCACTACAACAAATATATTATGTATTTAAAAATAATAGCATGAGTACATTTACAACAAATATTAAACTTCATTTTTATGTATAAATGTATGTATGTATGTATGTATGTATGTATGTATGCATGTATGTATGTGTATGTATGTATGTATGTATGTATGTATGTGTGTGTATGCATGTATGTATGTATGTGTATGTATGTATGTATGTATGTATGTATGTATGTATGTATGTATGTATGTATGTATGTATGTATGTATGTAGTATGTATGTATGTATGTATGTATGTATGTATGTATGTGTGTGTATGCATGTATGTATGTGTATGTATGTATGTATGTATGTATGTATGTATGTATGTATGTATGTATGCATGTATGTATGTATGTATGTGTGTGTATGCATGTATGTATGTATGTATGTATGTGTATATATGTATGTGTATGTATGTATGTATGTATGTATGTATTTATGTACGTATTTATGTTGGTATATATGTATGTATGTACGTATGTTTGTGTATTTATGTTTGTGATGAATAATGTATCTTAGATATAAGCAAACCATTTAACTTACAAAGATTTTGGACATTACTGATCTAGTGAAAATAAATATACTTGTGCGTGAATATATATATATATCATTATATAATATGAAGACTTAAATGCAAGCTACAATAAAATACACAAATTCACTCTCAAATCACTGTGTATTCCGCTTCAGTGGTCGAAAATGTAATTCTTGTGTTAGACTGACCTGCTGTTGACGTGTGTGTTTTCCGATTTCCCACAATCCTTCCACGTAAATGAGCATAAATTACCTATAAAATGCTTCCCCCCTCATATCTACCCCATTTGAGAAATGATCATATAAATGTGTATAAATCTGAACAGTAAATATCAGTGATGATGATAATAATAATAGTATCGCTTGTATAGTAATGAATAATAACTTTTGTGTAAATACATATTTCAAGTACAAAGATGATTAGTAAATACATAAATAATCACGTATTAAAATAATAACAAACCCTCTAAGAAACAATAAAATGCTATGCTACTTCATCCTGTTAGACGAACAAGCAAATTAGATTAATTCTACCGCAGTTAGCAATAACTACAGTCGGTGTTTGGAAATGTTGCTATCCGGTGAGAAATGAAGGATTTACATAATGATAGATTATTATCACTAAAGGTTAAATGAAAACAACAATTTCTTTTTTGTTCTCACATATACTCGTAGGAGAACGCGTAATAATATTATTGCAAACGTAGCTCATGTCATTCATCCCTATCCCATTGTTGACGTCACTTCCCTAATGTAGGCCTGCTTCAAAACTGAATTGTTCTATCACAGTATTATATTTCTTGTAGTGTGGCTTCATTGTGGTTTTTATTCCAGAGTTCAGTTCTAGGTTAGACTAAAGGAAGTCTAGTTAATAAATTGTGTCCTTAAAATCATATACATAAATATACTATTGCTGATCTCATGAATTCACCTCTATAACGTTAAAATAAGCCTTATCGGAGATCACACTAAGATCTATATGTTACAACTAAAACATAAAGCATTTTACATTTGATTAGTTATATTTGATGGGTATCGATGCCATCTATCAAAAATGAAGAGTGAAACTCACATTTCTTGTGTATAAATACGTAAATATAGATTGAGTAAATTTAAAGCTGTCAGCGAGGCCTTTTCTACCCAAAATTCTACTTAGCCAAAATTCTACTATGATTTATATAGCTTTAAAAAATGTTTTAACATTTTCTAAGAGTATTCATATATTATTTAAGTAATAATTAAACTAATATTTTTGTAATGATTTTATAAGGTGTTATTAAAACAATACAAAATTTTATTAGTCTATATACAATTTAAAACTGTAGGCCTAGAGTAGGAAAGTTCCCTGAGAAGATATATGTTTTTCAGCTCAACACTTTCTACCTCAAATAGGTACCACTATTAGAATGTAATATTTTTGAATGAGTTTGTCTTAGCACTATTATTGTAGAGGTTCGGATCACCAGATGATCACAAATATTTTTTGGTGAGATTTTGATTTAAATCTCATTTGAAACAGAAACGGGTGTTAAAACAAATAAATGAATTGTTAAGTAATGGAAACTTTGAATTCTGATGATATATATACATCTTATTCCTAGTTCCCTAAGAAACGGCGTGTTAAAGTACTAAAAACATTCACGAGTTGATGAATATGGAACTTTTTTTAAAATACATCTTTTAATCTTTCAGAGTAAGCCAAAACAAAATAAATAAATAAATGATACAGAACTCCGCACGGACCTTCTCGCTCTATTGTTTGAAAATGGAGATATTTACTCAAAACTCGTAATATATGTTAAACGAAATAATATACACTAGCAAACCAGAGCAAAGATTGCACTATACTTATGTAAAACCTTTTTTTTTAGTTCCTGTTTTAAATTTTATAATTTTGTTTTTAAAGAATTAATGTCCTCATTGGGACCGATAATAAAGATCAATGTTGGGTCCACAAGCATCAACACTTCATATTAAAATATCAACTAACGGTCAAAATTTTCGACATTTTATTAGGTGTTGCAAATCTTCATGCTATAGCATTGCTATTAAATTCCTTATTTATAAATTTTGACCAATAAAAAATGTAAATATTGACTATTGAGTCTAAAATGGAGACATATCATTGATGTACAAAATTTCTCTTAAGCGGTTTAAGGAAAAACAACATAAACTTTTAGAGACTTACTTATATTTAATCACACTATAGCATTGGAGAATTATTGTGTTAAAACTTAATTAGTATTTCTTTACAACTAAAGCTCACAAAATTGTATGAATATATTTGCCAATACCTCAGAAACTGTTGGATTTATCAAAATATGTTTCATATAAAAGTTTTTTATTTTTAATAGTACTACAATTTTGCAATGCTAAGTTATTTAGTATCTAAAATAGTTGCGGAGATACGGAAGTTTCTGCTTTTGTAAAGTACCCTAAAATTCATGTTCATGGTAAAATTAAAATAGCCAGTTTATTTATAATCTTAATCGCTAACTAGATACAAATTTTAATATTAATTTAATTTTAATCTTTAGAGTTTATTTTGAGAAAATCGATTTTTTCTCTTTTCGCCCTTTCTTAAAATACTCTTAATTTTAAGTTTAAACAGACACACAGACAGACGTCATTGCAAAGACCACTTTTTGGGGTTTGGGGGGTTATGACACGTCGACATCCATCAACATTTCAGGTTAGATTTTCTTTTGTGGTCGCAATACTTTTACTTTTTTTGTTCGAAAAGTTAAAAAATATATATATATATTTACGTATAGCTCAAAAGTTATTGGTTTTATAAAAATATGCTTCAAAAAATATTGGTTTTATAAAGAGTCCTACATATTTGTAGCAATAAGTTATTTCATGTCTCAAATAGTTTAGGAGATATTAAAAAAAAGATAATTTACGCATCAGACCGGAGTCCTTAAAGTCATTTTGCCAAAATATTGAGAGAAACCATTTTGTTTGGAATATTTATAAATGTTTATAAATGAAATTTAATCAAAATCGTTAGAGCGTATTTTGAGATAATCGACTTTTTCTCTTTTTGTCCTTCAGTAAACTACCCCAGTTTATTATAATATAAGTACCATCCTATAATTAGAATAAATGGCTATGGGAGGTACAGCAGTAGTATCAATATAATTTTTGGAGTAATCTTACTCATAATCTAGGGCTCTTATATTTAATTTCTAACTGTTTGAACCGTTGTTTTAACGGTTTAGTTGCACCAAAACTATATTCAATTAGTACGTTTAGCACTAGGCTGCCCACTCTTTTATAATTTATCCTTGTATGATCCTGAGTTAACTATGGCAATAGAAATCAAATCGTGTTAATTAATAAATAAACATCATTTAAATATTTGAGATATAATCACTATGTTTACAAACTGAGTTCACAAACAAACGCAATCTATTGTCAACGATTATAAAATAATTTAAATGAACTCATATACCTAGATAATTTTATAAATATGTTGGTAAAAACACCATCACGGTTCACAAAAGAGCATATATTCTACTATAGAAAAATATTTAATAATAGGCACCATGCTACTAAAATGAGCATCATGTTTCACTTAGCTATATTACCGGAATCTGTTTATTTGAATAATTTCTGTCCGCTGCTAAGTAGTGGTTAATTTATCCTTCGATTTATAACTTTGGTATCGCTTGGATAATGGATCTACCCTTAGGTAGTCTAAAGTCTTTGTATTCGTTTATTTTTATATATATTTTTTGTATGCCTAAAAAAATTAAAATTTTCTATCGTATCTATAAGATTTGTCTATCATCTATTTTCAGCCTCCTATTTTTTGCCTTCCAAACTTTCCAAATTTTATGGTTATTGTGGGGTTGTCCTTTTCAATACTTGAAAAATTTATATTTTCATTTTGCTGAAAATCTTTTTTATAATAATTTTATAAATATGTGTTAGAAACCCCGCTCCAACCATTTTAAATGTTCCACGATCCCCTGTTTCATTTTAAGGTTATTTTATTTTATGGTTTATTTAAGTAACTGTCAGATTTCAATTTTAAACACAGTGGAAAGTTGTACTCTATGTTAGTTGTATCAATTTCAGGCTCTTTTATTTCTACGGGCTCAATTTTGATATCCAATAAGTTCAGAAGTCATTTGATTATCCAGGAAGGTCTATTATCTTCCATGTAAAACTTTCATTTCATATCATACAAAAAAGTTTTTTCTATATTAGTTTTAGGATTCTTGAGTAGACGCCCCCTTCCTCATTTGGTACATATTCATTTTAAATCTAAGGATCAGACCTTAATGGTTGTTTTGTGGTTACTACAATATTTTCATGACAAATTTCAATCTACTACCTCACTGAGAATAAATTGTTATTATTAGTTTTGAAATTGGTACCCCTCCTCCCCCAACCATTTAGACAACTCATACGCTGAAATCTCGAATTTTAATATGAATATTTCCAATCAAAATTTTAAGTTTACTGTCCCAGGGTTGGGTAAATACGGTGACGAGGGCTTTAATGAGTCCCACATCTTTTTGTCCCTGTCCACCCTTTTATTAGGAGAAGAGATTCGAACAGCCCTCTAAGCCATCTCATGCTTTTCTATAAAGGAAGCTTCCTTCTATCATTTCAAAAGTTACATAAGTTAATTTTGAAATCTTTCAAACCCCATTTTTCACTGCTTAGAAACAAAAGCTCGCCAAACCCTCTCTTATCTCTTTCCTTGAGCCTAAAAGGAAACTTCAGGTTCTCAGAGCCACTACTCCGACCAACCCATAGGCCTACTTGTCGGAATGGTTTAGTGGGATGGGTAGGCAACGGAAAAAAAGTTGTATGGTTCATCTGGATATTGCTTATTGAGATATATTAGTTACTATATGAGTGTATAAATGTGATGTAGATTTTAAACAGATTGAAATAGTTGTACTCTGGCTACAAACTAACATAGCCACCAACCTCTGCCACCTTAAAAGAGCGAACACTACTTACGCAATTTTACCGGAAGGTCGGCGCCTAATCACGGACATTTCACGCACGTCAACACAGAACACTTTACATCGTTTGAGTCCAGCAAGGAAACAAGAATGAAGTCACGGAGTGGTATGTGACCCCTGTTTACAGAGTTCAAGATGCTGCGCAGGCGCTAAAGCTTGAGGAAAGAAGCAAGAAGTGCTATCACTTGTGTCTCCCTATCCCCTCGTGTTCTTCCTTAGGACGTTGTGTGCAGGCGTTGGTGATACGGCCATTTCTGACTTGCTGTGAATGACTTAATTGGTCATGTGATATCTTCTTACCAATTTTCCCTGCTGTTCAAACTCAAATATAAACTAGTACCCAGAATGGAAATTTACTCTTTGATAATGATAGGTCTTGGGGAGTTACCAACATGTAAGTGATCGTAATTTTGGAGGTGATTTTGTTATATATTTTTTCATTGAAAGCTAGGCATCGCTTGAATCCAGTCAAAATTATGTAGGGCTTAAATTTGGTTATTTTTAGACTATTTTTCTTTACTAAATTTAATTTATTTTGTAACTAGGATTTGTTTTGGATACTGAGATTGTATGGTCTTAAACCATTTGTGACCCGAGCTCGGGTAATTTACACTCAAGTCAATATTATTTAATTTATCTTGTGAGCGCTATGTTGCACTTTATACTTTTTTTTTATAGGTTTACTGTTGAAGTAAGTCCGAGCGTAACTAATGATGTTTAGTATCATATTTTTGATGGTCAATGTTATTGAAAAATACATTATATATTTTTATTATTTTAGAAATTATTATTATATATTATTTATTATTATTATTATTATTATTATTAGCACTGCGTCTTAATACCCGTTTAGGTTATAGGCCCCTAAACTAACGTGTAATGGTAGGGTGATTGTGAGATGAAATGGAGGACCTACAGTTTAACGTTGGATCTGAACCACGGCGGAGGCCTGGTATTCTCCACATTCACAAGTTGTGATCAATACACGTCTTGTCAGAGGTGAAGGATGGGTTTGTCAATCAGATAAATCTGTGCTGGGGTCGAGGACTGAAATCCAGACTCCTAGCACAGAGGTCCGACACCTTACCCCTTGACCACCAGGTCACCTATGTTAGGAGTTAATTGTAAAATTAGCTGATAAGGTAGAAAGTGGTTATTTATTTTCGTGTCTAAGTTACCTTCGCTTCTCGGGTTATTGGATTAAAATAATATTGTTTTTGATCAACATTATATATAGGGATATAGCTACGAGATAAGCTCTACTAGTTTTATTATAAAAGTATATTTTATAAATACGTAAATGTGATATGTATTCAAGAAAAGCTTAATATAATTTATTTAGAAGTATCTTTTGAACAGCTTATTCCTAATTAGTAGATGAGAGGTTGTACCCATGCTAGCATTATAATTAGCGTATTATTTGCAATTATCAACTTTGTTTACATTTGAACTGATAATATTTTCTCACGATTCATATTTTATAATTTAATTAAATGCGATTCGATTGCTTTCTTTTAATATTGGTTAAATATATTGCTTTCTGACAAGTATTGTGGATTTTATCTACTACAGCGCAATGTCCGCAATCTATACAAATTGTACTGTTTTTCCTATTGAGTCTTATTCTATTCTCTGATAATAAACCAGCCTTCAGGCCAATGCTAATTTCATGTTATTCTTTTTGCATTTATATTAAGAAAAACTCTAACTCCCTCAACGTTAATGGTCAAACACAGTATTTTACTAAAGATTAAGATAGCTAGGTCTGGATAATTGGGCTTGGCATCTTTGAGTGTGGGTCAAATAAAGATCCCTGGTGATCTTTTTTATTCTTTTTCTTGCAACCTTTTCCCGATGACTGGTTTCTTGAGCCTGCATGGCATATCTTCAAGTAACCTAAGAGCTTAGTGAAAATGATTGAAAGTTGAGTGAAGGGTACTCATTATTTCAATGTCCCTAATAAACAATTTCGCGCCTTGACCTATCCTTGGTGTTATAACTCTAATTGGTATCGATCACATGGCCACCAGGACTTGCGTGGTTGTTATATAAATCAGACTTTCAATATAGTCTGTGGCTTCTTTTTCCATAGTGAATAAAACTTAATCTGTAGGATATTCTGCTCACAAGCACTTCAAAGTAGCCCCTAACAACTGGCGTCATTCCCGGCCCCCTTTCCGAAAAAGGTATAAAACACACTATTATATACCACCAGAAGAGGGGTGTTTCCCTTGATTTGATGTTAATGTAATTATACTGTGTTGTGCTAATTGGCAAAATAATCTCTGTTTTAAAAACATGACCTGTAGTGCGTACGTAACCTCTGAGGTAGAACAATTGACATAAGGGTTTAATAGGCTTGCGCCATCCTTGCATGATCTCGATTTCCAAAGGCTGCAAGCTATGCCAGTATATATATATATATGCAAGCTATGCCAGTATATATATATACTAGCTGACCCGGCAAACGTTGTTTTGCCATATAAATAATTTTTAAATAATTTCTAGTGTAGACAAAAAATAGCTTTCTTATTGTAAGTGTGTAAGAATGTGGTATATGCGTGAAATAGGCATGGAGCGCTGTGAACGATGAGGGAATATAAAAATAACAAAAGGCAAACATTATTTTTAAGTTATTATAATTTATTCCTTAAAATTATATATCATTAATTAATCAATTACGACAGTAACACTAACAAACAATATCAATCTCTTAATGCCATAGCGTGAACAATATTTTTTGTTAGTCCATCTTTAGCTAACACAAACAAACTGGATGGTTTACCCACTCGAGAGCATGCCACGTATAATTGTCCGTGTGAAAAACATGGTGTTCTCAAATCTAAGCCACAAATAGACATCGTTTGACCTTGGGATTTGTTGATAGTCATTGCAAATGCCAATCTAATCGGAAACTGAATACGTTTGAATTGAATTGGCACATGACGATTGATCAGTTATCGACCGGGGATGAAAAATGATTAAATTACTAAAATGGCTATTAAAAAATAGGGGTTGGTGATAAAAGGGTAAAAATTTAGGGTTGTATGTATTTTTTAATGCGACATAATAAAAAAAATAAAGATATTAAAAAAATGTCTAAAAATTATAGAAAAATGTTAAGGGTGGACAACCCTTATCACTAAGGGGTATGAAAAATAGATGTTGGCCGATTCTCAGACCTACTCAATATGCTCACAAAATTTCATGAGAATCGGTCAAGCCATTTCGGAGGAGTACGGGATCGAACATTGTGACACGAGAATTTTATATATAAGATATTCAAATTTATTTTATCACTGACTAAATATTAAACACAAACCTTACTAATTTTTAAAAATAACCAAATATTCTTATAATTACAATCGTTAAAAATACAGGCAAATATTCATATAGTTAAAACAAAGAACAAATTGTATTCTTTAAATTTTAAAAATGACACCTAGATATGGAAATCAAACCTTGAACCCAAAACCCATAACCGGGTGTCATTTTTAAAATATAAATAATATAATTTTTAGATAAGGCTACAACCGTAACTATCAAATATAATAGCTTTGCCAATAAATTGATCATAAACACAAGTTAGTTACTATACAAAATTGCAACAACCCCTCTGAGTCTTTTTAATTACGACAATTAAATAATATAAAAGGGAGTGGGTGAAATCAAAGGAATAAGTGACAAGGGAGATTATTAGGAATATTTAAAAGCAACAATATGAACGGTTTATTCAAAACAATAACAATAAAGCAGTAAACTTTACATGTTATCATTATATCAAAATGAGTTACGTTGAAAATCAGACAAATAGATAATAACTTAATATCAATAAAGTTGTGCAGATAATTTAAGAGAGAGGTCATAAACTTGTAATCTATTCAATATTCTAATGGGTCAGTCTTTATAAGACAATACAACAATACGGGTTGAATTTAATACAATAAATTCATAATAATATTATCCATCAGGATGATACACAATTCCTATGTAAGGGCCTAATGGGCTCCTTGAAACTGTTAAAAAAGTGTATTTATATACAAAGAATAAAGGCTTCAAATTACGTTAACTTTACAGGTAAATTTTATATAAGAGAATCTTCATAACGCAAGAGTTTGGCAAACAGACTTTAGTCAAACTCCCCCGGGACTATATGATCCTGACTCAGTATTAGGATATTAAACATTACTTCGTTTAATAAATCAAAATGTAAATAGCATATTTAGAATAAACTTTGGAAAAAAAATGATTTAATATACAAAAGTTAATTAAATTCATAATTAATCACAAAAATAATAATGGAGGTTACTATACTTTACTATATTTCAATATTTAAATACAATTAAGAAATGTCACCTCGATGTTTACAAAAAATAAATAATATTATCCACAACTACAAACACTTTACATTTAACTCGTTCAATTTCAAAAAAATTAATAATTGTGGCTATATAAATGATTAAATACTCCAAAAGACTCTAGCGCCCAAGTGGCGACATACAAAATATAGGGTCTCATTTTATATTGAACGATCAGGTAAAGAAATAGTTAGATTTATAAAATAGAATATTAATTTTTATAACACAAAAATTGACTAAAAGTTGAAAATAAATCAGAGTCCAACAAACGAATCGCCATAGTTACGATTCCGATACAATACAAATGTTTATCCTGCCATTGTCCAGGCCCAAGACAATGATCCTTCATCGGTCGTAGTTATCAAGATAGTCATTTTGGCATAAAAGTACGGCCTATTATATAGTGGGGTTTCGTCGCAATAGAAAGAAGGTGGGAGAACTGAACACACGCTAGGTGACGCCAATGGTGGCTTCAAAATTTCACGTACACATCTTGTTGATACTGCTCCATCAGATTTTCAGCCCATCTCTTCAATCATCTGATGTTATGAAAGTAGTTGATCTTTATACCATCAGAGGGCAGGTAAATAGTTATTCTCTAGTCATCTTCAATGTTGGACGGCCCATTGCACGTTAGTAGAACAGGACTGTGAGGACTACGTCTTGTAGGAACATCGTAGCTCGCCCGACCCACTCGTCAATTTAGGATGCTAGGTGTAGGCCAGCCTTGGTGGCTGCTAGTGTTAGAAGATTCAATTGGTAAGTACATGAACAGTTTCATTATAATGAATTGGATTATGTAGTGAAAATATATTGATCAGCATTGTTTTATTATGTCGTACGTGAACTACAATAGAGAATATTACCATTGTAGAGATCCTATTAGTGTCGGTATAATTGGAGCGGGTAGTATGATTTACTGAGAGCTATGCGTTAATGTCAGCATGGGGCGGGTTCTATCGTAGCACAATGCAATGTAATGTTACAAATTAAATAAACGCGAATTCAATTTTAACTGTCCGTTGCTTCAAAAGAAAACCTTTTGTGTAAAAGATGAGGAGGATAAATCCTAGTACAGTATAAAGAAAATACATTCGTTAAATAAACAAACAAACCAATGAATTCTGCACAATGCACACTATTTCTTATTACAACAAATATCGTTCGTCTTTGCTATGGTTGTCATGATGTTTTTACAACCATACGTTTATAGATTTCACCACAAAAGTATATACTCACTAAATATTATTATGTAATTGGTAGTATTTGTCTTACACCAGAAAAATAACAATTTTGATTTTCACTAAGTTAAAAAAAGTATTTGTAGTAGTTTGTGAGGAATTTTGATCTAATATTAAGTTCTAACTTTATATGTTGTTACAGTCCTACTCTAATGTTGCCACAATTTGATTATACAATTCTAAGATGCAGCTTTTGGTTGTTGTTAAAATTCTACTCTTATCTATTGTAGTTGTGTTATTAAACACTTTATAAACAAAAAAAATAGCACTAATTTTCGTATAAAGTTTTACACTTCTACATTTTTACGCGATTCAAAGGGTTAATTTTACCAGCATGTATCATACCTGTATTTATGGCTGAGTATTTTATTAGTAAAATACTTAACTTTAGAACTCTAGTACAAATCCTGTTGGTGTCTAAAATTGTTTTATCTATTTTTTAGTTTGTTCTATCCAATAAACAAATAAATAACAAATAAATTTCATGGCAATGCAATGGTGTTTAGTCTCCGACACTTATAATATTATTATTATTATTAGCACCGCATCTCACTACCCATTTGGCTTATACTCAACTTTTATAATAAAATATTTTCATGTTTGCTTAGTGAAAGTCTCATATATGCCTACAATCAAGTAGTATTTGCTTAGTGATTAGTAAATACTACAATTTATAGAATCATTATTGTATTGCTTATAAAATACACCTGTGTTTATTTATTAAATTTATGTATGTATATTTTAAATTTATAGTTATAGTACATATTTTATTTGATCAAAAACACATACTTTAAAATTATTTATTCAAATAGTCTGCTAAAAAGGGTAAACTCAAGGGACTTACTTTAGATATTTACAATTAAATTCAAATCAGCTGTCCCAATTTCTTTTGGCAAGTCGCTTTTATATAAGCTAATTTTTAGCTCGAGCTTTTGTTCATAAAAAACTTTTTATTGGAAAATAAAATAAAGCAAACAAAAGGAAGGACAGAATATATCCAAAAAGATGAAGAATATTTCTTATGGTTCTTTATTAAGCTACATAATATTACATCAACCCTCATCCCCCCCCTTGAAACCCTTTATGCTTCTAAAGTAATGAAAACTTCATGCCTACTGGGGTGAGCTTAAAAAGTTAGTCTACAAGATAATAAGGGTGAGAGAGGTGAGTTTGGGGGAGTGAGAGAAGAAAAGAAAAATTCTAAGCAAAGGGTATAGGGAGGTAAAGAAGATCAGGGTGGATTGAAGTTAAGATTGTAAGGAAAAAAGTTGGTAGGAAATCAATAATACCTATCCTTGGTGTAATCCCGGGGCTAAGTCCCTTGTGATTTCGAGAAAAGGGCGAGGGGAAAACCATGAGTTTGGGAGCGTTATAAAGAACAGCTGATGGGCACTTTGCCTCAAGAAAATGATGTCTGAATAATACTTTTGGCACCATGTATGTATTTTTATCTTTCGATATGTGTTTTCTGAGGATATTTATTTTGTTGAGATAAGAATAAAATGTATTGTTTCATCCTGTATAATTGATCTTAAAACACATATAAGGGAATATGCGACAGCTGTGTATGTTTATCAGTTTTGTAGAGTCACAATTTAATTCATACCACGTTTTAATTTACACATCATTCCCAACAGACTATGACAATATAAGTTTAAAAATATTTCACCAAAAGACCCCATTTCTAATATAAATTTTATTATTTTCACTAACAAGAATTTGATTAAATCAATTAAGAAAATGGGTCAAGAGTTTTGTAGATTTTATATACAATTCTGACTCAGTCATTCGCTCATTGACAATTTAATAAAAATTAAAGGTGCTTCCTGCTCTGTCAGTATAAAATAAAATTTATGCCAGGTTAAATTTATTGAACTGAATTGTACATTATTAATCAAAATATATTTTTAGTTTTTAATACTTTGACCGAAACCTTAGCTTAGTCCGTAGCGTGTTTGATTGTTGAGCAAGGGATCCCGGGTATGATTCCAAACATGGCCAAACCTTGATCACTGATTAATATATGAGTTTACCCTTTCACAATACTAAATTAACAGCCGTGTACTGGATGCTGTGCCTGTCCTTGCCTTAAGTTATAATACAAGGGTGACCTGGCGGTCTAGGGGTAAGGTGTCAGACTTCTATGCTAGCGGCCGGGGTTCAATCCTCGGTCCCGGCAAAGATTTATTTGTTTACCAAACCCTTCCTTCACCTCTGACAAGACATCTTGTGAATGTGGGGAATGCCAGGCCTCCACCGTGGTTCGGATTCCACGTTAAACTGTAGGTCCTTCATTTCATCTCACAATCACCCTACCATTACACATTAGTGTAAGTGCGTATAACCCGAACGGGTAGTAAGACGCGGTGCTAATAATAATATAATACAAGGCATATGAAGCTACGATGGGCTTAGTCAGCTGGTAGTGGAAAATTATATGACGTGAATAAAAAACTGATAGAGGCCACAGGCTGAAAACAGTAATGGATGTTTAAAAAATCTTTTATTTCCAAAATAGAACAATATATATATAATTTGTGCATAATATATATATATTGTGTGTATATAATAACTATTATTAGATATTCGATATCACAACAGGCCCATTCCTTTTGTCAGTGAACTTAGACCGCCAATGCTCCCTATCCTTTGCTTGCTACTTCAACCCCAAAAATGTATTTCCTTCAAGACATCTAATATTTTATTCATCCTTATTCCTAAGCTCCTCTTTCCTTCAGTCTTTCCTTCTATGTGGTCCCCTGCAGAAGACAATTCCACCTAAGGATGTTTCCAAACCAATTTACTCTGTACAGACGAATCAAATTCAAAATTGTTTTATTTTCACCCACTCATATAAATCTTATTTATTTGTCACCCTGTTTGTCCACCTGATTTTCTCACATATTTGTAATCCCTGACCTTAAATATCCCGAAAAAAAGAACATTGGTTTCCAAATTAACATTTAATGATAAGACAAACATTAGAAATAAATATTCTCGACCGATAAAAAAACAGAGAGAGTAGCTGAAAGGGACGGAGCAGAAAATCTGTGTATGTGGATAAACTGTTTAAACGTCCAAAATATAAGCGTTAAATGAATCACCTACATTATAATAAATATGCTCAGTTCCAGAGTTAATGTTAATATATTTATCTACTTTAGATTCTTAGAAAAAGTTAATAGATTATAAGTGAACATAGCTAATCTGAAATGACATATTTATTATGAAAGTGCAGCTTATTTCCACGCCTGGTACGGCCGTATCACAATTACATAAGACATTTATATCCATGCCCAATATGGTGCCATTTAATATAAAGAAGATATTTAACTTCCATATCTATTATGGCGGCATTTAAATATAAAGAATATATATAAATGCCCCCTGGTGGCCTTAAGACAAGGTTAACTGTGTTTATTTTTACTTAAGTTACACCAGAAATATGATTTTAAATTTAATATTTGACTTACATAAATAATTAATATTTAATCCCAAATGATAATTTTGAAAAATTTAACAAATAATTATTATAAGTCAAAAGAGAATGTGGAATACAAGATTGCCAGCCTGCCAAATGGCATCGCTTAACTTACCTAAGCAGTAAACGGTGGTATTATCAGTAACAATACTTTTAGTCTGGTGCCCATTACGAACCTACCAGAGCCAGTAATGTCGTCTGGAGTGTTTAGAAATAAGGGTATGATTTTATGTTTGAGTACCGAGACACAGTCATGACTCATGACTCTTAGAGCCCCCACGCACTAGTGGCATGGCAGCGTGAAATAAGGGAGCACGGCCAACAGAGCGTCCATGTCGTAGTTATTATTATTATTATTATTAGCACCACTTCTTACTGCCCATTCGGGTTATAAGCACTTACGCTAATGTGTAATGGTAGGGTGATTGTGAGATGAAATGGACAACCTACAGTTTAACGTGGGATCCGAACCATGGTGGAGGCCTGGCATTCCCCACATTCACAAGTTGTGATTAATACACGTCTTGATAGAAGTGAAGGAAGGGTTTGGTAATCAGATAAATCTGTGCTGGGATCGAGGATTGAACCCCAGACCCTAGCACAGAAGTCTGACACCTTACCCCTAGACCACCAGGATACCCATGTTGCATATTGAGTGTGTACAACCAATCTCGCAATTAAAGCGGAGCAAGCAGATGCTATGTGGTACCACCTAAGGAAGTGTATAGTAATGAAAAATAAAAGATTTTGGATGCACCCTATGGTGACGTATCGTCAAGAAAATGGGATGATTAACCATTTTTTTTTATCAAGAACTGAGATCTCATGTCGAAAAGATATTTAATTATACCAGAATGTCTGGGAGATCATTTTATTAACTCTTAGATATACTATTATTATTATTATTATTATTATTATTATTAGCATCGCGTCTTACTATCCGTTCGGGTTATACGCACTTACGCTAATGTGAAATGGTAGGGTGATTGTGAAATGAAATGAAGGACCTACAGTTTAACGTGGAATATCACAAGATGTCTTGTCAGAGGTGAAGGAAGGGTTTGGTAATCAGATAATTCTTTGCCGGGACCGAGGATTGAACCCCGGCCGCCAACATAGAAGTCTGACACCTTACCCCTAGACCACCAGGTCACCCCTTAGATATACTAAATGATTCAATTGGAGGAAATGATAAACCAATGAGAAAGTGTTTTCATCCAAAGGAAAAACTTATAATGACATTGAAGTAAGAATAATTCATTAGTTTCCTCAAGAAAATATACCATACTTTTTTATTTGGATCAAATTCAAACCAATTTAAAGTAATTTGGTTTTAAAAAAATCGGAATAAACACACTGGAGAAACAAAGGCTATAAGCACACATAGAAAACGCACGCTAGACTGGAACAAGCGTTTTCCAAATAGAGATTGGTTGGTTTCGTCCCGGATTGTACTTTCCACTATGAAATCCCCCGTAGTGCGCTTCCACCTATTACACTCTGTACAAATCCCTGGCCACGCGGCCTCCATGTTGCGTGTGCATCGCTCGTATTCTCCGTGGCCGCGGCAACACGCTTGCCGCGTGACACTGTGCGCGTAATGCCATTCAACTCCAGATAACTCGTTGGCCGCTAGTGCACGGGGGTTCTAAACCTCTTGTTATGATGTGTTCAAACTTATGAGGTCAAACCAGTGATATGCGGCTGTAACTAAATTACATTTATATTAAATATATTATATTTGGAATAAGGTAAATGAAATGTGGACAGAAACATATAAAAGGAACGTAAACAATGTGACCTTTATAATGAAAAGAAGAAACGTTTACACTCTCCATTGCTACCATTGGACAAAATGGTAATGGCTGTATCTCCGAGAAAATTGATCGTTACATCTTAATCCCCCGATCTAGATTTCATATTATTGAATCTCAACAGGAGAAATTGTGAAACGCACAACGGGACTTCCTAAAAAAGGAAACCAAAAAACACAAAAGTGAGGAAAAGGGAATTTGTAAGGAATTATAGAACACACTATGTTAAAAAGCAATAATTTGGTTAAATTAATGTATGGGAATGATCCCACTTTTAATATATAGTTAGTATTATTTTCTTGGAATTTGGATAGGAGTGTATAACGTATGATGGTGCTTATGGGTGAATTAAGCGGTCGTTGTTTGGTCAGGTCCAGGTAGGAGATAGTGTTTGTAGGATTTTTTCTTAGGACTTAGTCTGGAGGTAACAATGATTACCAATACACACGAAATATGTTAATATATAGTCTTCAAAATATGTCACGTGATCCCAGAGATGGACTGAGGGGGATTTAAATGAGGGCAGGGGTGGATAATGAAGGAGAGCATGGTGCATGCGTGGATCCGATGGAGTAACTGACGTTTGCCCAGACGATTGTAGTTGTGAAACACTATCGAAGAACCCATGGCATTTTACTAAGGTCTCGATACATTTGTGGTGTGGAAATATTTATGTCATTTGGAATAACACGCCACGCTGGCCCTGATTTGAACTCTCTTTAATCTAACGGGAACGTTGATGTGGGTAAGATGGTTGAGGTCTCTTCGGGAGAAATTGTGTCAATACCATTATTTAATAGTCACGTTTGTAACATATCCATATATGTCTTCTCCATAAACACATTTCAAAGCTCTCCAAGTATTCCTTTTCTATCATCCTAAGAGTCCGAGTTTCTGATCCATCCAGTGCGATGCTCCAAATGTAGCACTTAATCAGTTTCTTCCTCAGTTCTATACTAGGCTTGCTGGCCAGCAGAAACTTCTTCTTGTTGAAATATTCATTGGTCATAGCGATCCTCAACCTAAAATAATAAAATTAATTTCTAAACTGTATTTTTAAGAAAAATATTAATATGTATGTATATTAAATACGGGAATTCCACGAAGATATCATGTTTATTTATAATATTTGGCATACAATGGCAATTATTATATTTAGTTCTCTAGTTTATTTTTCAAAGTTAGCCTAGTATTCATCTTTAGATATCTGGCAGCTATTAAAAAAAATGAAAATAAATAAACAAACCAATTATTTTTTCAACATTGAAGAGAGCCAGGCTCGGGGGTGTAATTAGCTAACGTGCTGGTTTCTTGTTGAGCTAGACTGCCGAAGACGGGGAGATCGAGTTTCTAATCTAGTTTGGGTGAACTGGTGGTGGTGGTTGTTTTCCCTATATGATTTTCCACCCTTCCTCCACGCAAATCTGGGCTCACTTAATCTCTATTCAACCTCCCCCATTCCTAACCCATTAGCGTAAATAGTACTTAAGCGTATAACCCGAACAGGAATTAAGACGTGGTGCTAAGTATTAACATTGAAGAGAAAGACATGTATTTTCTAAACTATCTAATAGGTCAATAATTGAGAATATTTCCTAAAGGTTTAGTATTTAATTCAATATTGTTCATCAGGACAACAGGGGAAAGAGATTAAGGGAAATGTTAGACCTTTTTAAATAATATATTAATTAATATACTTACGATTAAGAATTGTTAAAAATGGCAGTCATGATATTTCACTAACCCCACACTCTAATGATAGATAATCAAATCTATTAAAGAGTCTTTGGCTTCAGATACCCTTGAAGATAACTTTAGAACTTATTATGAACAAAATGTGAATTATAAAAATATATTTATTAAACCTTTAGGAATAAATACATTTTAGTTTATTCTATTAATATTTTTTTTCCTGGAGGGTTAGAATATAAGTATTTGAGGAAGTTTGATTTTAAGGAATAAATATAGGATGTTGGCTCTATAGATAAATTAAAAACCTAAAGTTTAGTGGAGAAACGAGATATGACCGCAAGACCTTTGATAAGCTAAAAAGTCCAACGGGGCCAAGCATTTCGTTTAAATCCTCCATTAGAGTATAGCGTTGAGAACTTTTCCCTTACTAAATATATACTATATATACATATATATATAGTCAACAACTTGTTCATAAGTTATGTTCGTATGTTTTAGATATTAATGAGAAATATTCTATACAATAATAAATAAATAATAAACTTAATATTGTCGCCACACATGAATAAAATTAATTTTACTCAGTATGCTTTGATGGCTTTATATTTTATTAACTTTCTAACCCACCATCCAACTCCATATTACCTTAAAAACCTCCTAAAAAAGATGCTTATATTTCGTTTTAATTTTAAAATTCTTGGCAACATAAGGGTTGATGGATTTTATTTTGAATTTCAAATTTGACTTGAAGAGAGCTTTATTACTTTATCTGTTCACCGTACATGTTAAACTAAAACAGTAAAATGAACATGAAAGAGAACTAATTTTAGGGTTAATCAATAGATTGAGTCGGCTTTTATCAAGAGATATTTAATCAACTATAGGAACGTAACCTCATTACAATATCATAGTTTGAACGAAAGATAAATATTGTAATTTAATCAAAAATTCAGACACACATACATACTTGGAAGAACATCATATACCAGATACCATAATTAGTAAAACTATTAGCAGTATACATATATATGTAGAATACAATGTACATATATATGTATATAAACATAGTTAAATATAAAAATATATACAAATATGTATACAAACATGTTTATATACAAGTTAAATGTTGTATATGCATATTTTTTAAACATATATGTAATAAATATTGTATAAATATAAGCGTGAATGCATTTAAAAGCCACCTGTCACCACTAATTGAGTTGATTTTGAGGAAAATGTCTTAAACCAGTGCTGGTGCATCTTTGCTTAAAGGTTATGAAAAATAAAATCTAATTGGACCCTTATTTGAGTTCAATAAGTGACCCAAACAATATATAAGTACATGCTAGGCTAGGCTTGTCATGTCTGGTTTGCCAATTACGGGAAGGTTAAGGCTCGTATCACAGCGGGTAGTAGTAAAACGAGTTTTTTCAGATTTTTTCCCCCACTTTTCCTTTATGAACATGCTATAGTCTAGTATTTCCTAAATTTCTAACTTTCTCATCGCTACTTCCTTATAGTAATTAAAATAAAATGGATAATTAGACGAAGTGGAAACAATATCTTAGTACGTCGATAGTACATTTGTCTGGGATTAGTTTTGATAAGTAATTCATATTTAGGAATTTAGTGAGCTTTTTAAGTCAAGATGCCAACAGTATTAAAGTTAAATTTTGCCTTAAATAGAAAAGCACAATCAATTTTTCTCACCCATTCATAGTGCTAGTAGTTTTATTATTTATCTAATAGGATTTACTCATAAATAAGCATAACATTACCTTTAGCATTTACGTCTAGGCCTGTATTCACATTTTTCAGATTCTGTAATCATCTTCTTTTACCACTCGAATGGGTGATACGGTTTATTTGTGTTTTTTTAGCACCACTTCTTAAAATACGTTTGGGTCGTACCTATGTACTGATTACATTAATATGTTAAGGATTAGGAGGTATAATTTACAGGTAGTGCACCTTCATTTACGTGGAGGTATAGTTGACAACCATTTAGAATAAACAACTCTCACTCCACCCAACCGGGGTTAACTTCGATCTCTCCGCCTTCGGCAATTTAGTCTAACACGAGATTAGCGCATTAGACCATGCAGTCACCGTAGTGGGTGCAATACTGTTCTGTATTAGGTTAGTTTTAAAATAATATGCTTATAGAATCTTGGGTTCATAAAGTGCACTTTTTTTTAATCTACCTAAAAGTGGCACTTCATTTTATAATAACTAAGTTTTAAAGATCGTTTTAAAGCTATAATAATAATAATAATAATACGTAATTTAAAACTATTAAAGGAAAGGAGCAAACTTCATCGATAGTACACTATTCTATTTTTTAAATAAAAAATATGTCGGAAACATAACTAGTCTTGAAATTTTTTAATTTTTTTAGTCAATTCAGAAACATTTTTTTTTTCACACTGAGTTATTGCCCGTGTTGGAACTTGAATAATTCAAGGTTGATCGAGGAACCGGTGGGGGAACATAACTTTTCCTTGTGACCACATCACACCTTGTGGCAATGACAGACCCTTAAAACCCGCGTAAAATGTGGAGAACTGAGATACAGATTTATTAGTGGCTAGCGCATTCAAGGAGTTGAGTAATTACCCGTTTTCCGCTTCCTCTTGTATTCTTTTTATAGGATAGAGTACGCCTAACTTTCTCAAATATCTGTTGGTTTTTTTTTACCACTGTAAAAAATTTCGTGTGAACAAAATACATTTTGTGATATTACGGTATTAACTGATAGCACTTCTATGATAACTACACTATTTTCAATCCATTTAATAATCGATTTAAATAAATCATCACATTCAATGTAACATAAGATTAATATGTTTATAACTAGAAATATATTTTTCATATTACTCTCAAAATTGCTTTTATAAAAGGTAGACGAGCTACTTCTTGAATGTTTGGTAATTAAATTTTGCTTTTGAGATTATGTTATTTAGATTCAACATCTTTTAAACTACTGGTATTTAAGGAGACAGAAATATTAAAATTAGTATATTAATCTTTCTTTATTTTAAATGTTAGGTATAATAATTTAGACAAGCAAATTGTTGGTCACGTGGGCTATGGTGTCAGTTTCACTTTATCAGGTTTGCTGGTGACGGGTATTTTAGTGTTTGAATCTCATCATGGTTTATTTCATAAATGGTTTCCATCGCCCATTAAGCGTAAATTTGAGCACATTTCTTCTGAACTATACAGTCATTATTCTAACAATTATAAATGTAAATATTCGGATAGCTTGAGCTGTAGATAAATAAAAATATCATGTAATTTTAATTAATTTGTTCTATTTACATACCATTACTATATTCAAGATTTTTTCAAATTTAAATGTCAACTTTTAATATTCTCTATCCAAACAAAATCTCTAGATAAAGAAACAAATATCTTTTAAGCATCTCTGAAAGTCTTACAATTATAAATACAATGAAACTTTGTTTGTGAATCTTCATTTAGTTTTCTATAAGGAAATAGGCCTAATTACGTTAAAATTTTTACTCTTTTAAGTTAACTTGAAATCTAAAACTTTCAAATAATCTGGCTAAACTTCATTTATATAATTATGAGTTCCCTAAGTTTTATTTATAGTTAATTTAGAGCTAAATATCAAGAAGATATATGTCAAATCATTTCTTCGGATATTAAGATTATTCAGCGTACAACCCAAATGGATAGTAAAACGCGTTGCTAAAACAAAAAAGATAAGCTAATTATACATTTTAAGCCTTTGTATGCTGGCTGATTGCTTTCTAATTTTTCTTGCATTAGCTATTTATGATGTACCCGAATTCACGTAAAAATAGAAAAAACCTTAATATAACCAACCATACGTAGTTTGAACTTAACCCTCCGTCAGAGTTAGTTCACGCGACCACTGATACAGATAGCTATATAATTATTGAAGTCTTGGGGTGGGTAGTTCCGGTTGTTGGAAGCATTTGTGGGCCTCACTATACTCTTTCAATGATCTCTTCCAAATAATGCGGTTGAAATCCTTCTAACCTCTTCTCATCTTTAGTATTTTAATTAATTTATTAATAGCCTTTGCGTTGAGCTTACCAATAATAATAATAATAATTATAATTATAATTATGATAATTATTTTTTAACAGTAATCTCACAGGCCAATATATATATATATATATAAGAAACTAATATTTATTCTACTCAAATATGGACGATCCTATCTCTACTATAAACTACGTATTTTCAAATCACCTATTTTTGCTTCAAAGATTGAATTTTGAACGGCAGTTGGTTATTTCCCCCAGAAAGTTTCAGTCATGCACGTTAAAGGGAAGTTATTCTATCATTCTCTTCAGTATTGTAGCCATTATTAAGGCTAATGGAAAGCTTTAAGCTTCTTTGTGATTTATATATTAGACTTGCAAATAAGGAGTTTGTAAAAAAAAAAAAAGTTAGAATCCAACAGATATTTTTTTTCTACAAACTCCTCATCTAACCATTAGAGGGAATGGTGCACGAGTTGAGAAGGTAGTCAGGTATGGTTCCACCCCCACCTCCCTATCCTTAATTTTCACCCCCTTTTACCCAATTTCACTGGTACCAGTTGGTTTTTATGGTGTCGAGTACTTGAGAGAAAGCATATTTTGTTTCTCTCTCTTCATATTTTAAATCTTGTAAAGCAAAGAACAATCATTTAGAAGAAAGATAATAGATTTTTTTTTCTAAAAAATTTAATACATGCCTACCAACATTGGTCACGTGTAAGAGATTATAAGCATACATATCCTAGATTTTTTTAGTAAGGAGGTCAGGGTTTATATCCATGTTGTGTGTATTTAGAGTACTTATAAATTGATTAACGCACTTTATTTATTTAAATGGTTGTACATTTTAATTAAATCTTATATTTTCGCATTCCTGCAACATTAAAGTAAATATATAATTGGTAGTAGCACGTAGTGTTTTGTTTTTAAAACTTGATTAGACTGTTTAATGTATATAAACAGGGTGTATAGTTGGAATTCGGTTAGGAACTCTCTTAACTTCCAGCAGCACAATTAGCACCAAAACCTTCTCCCACCTCTATTGTTAAACTCAATAATTATAGTAAAAATAGGTAAAACACATCATAGACAAGTAAAACCTTACTTTAGACAACGTTGGACAGTAAACCAGAGTAACCATAGTCAGTGGCATGTCTTGTAGTGTTGACAGGGTAAACAGATGTTGCTAAAACTACCCACGATATGTTCTCTTCCACTCTACCGTTATTTGACCAGTCACACATAGGCTCTGCTCTACATATATCGAAATATGACCAAAGATTGTTCTAAATAAAAATGAGAACACTAACAGTAATAATCTAAGAAAAGTTTCGCTTACCCTGGCAACACCTCACAATACGCCACTGCCTAAATCCGGAGCTATTCTCTGTAACATGCATCTACGTGATCATACATGAATCACTGATATCACAAAACAACTCTAGTTATAAAACTTAATAGCTGTTTAGATGTTTTTAGTAAACGACGATAAATAAATAATGATTATGATGATTTATTTATTTATAATTACTATTATTTATAGTTTTATAAAAATCAACATATATTATTATTTAATATGTAAGCTTGTTTGCAAATACCTATCTTTAACAAAGTTGTTATTCCTATTTTCAAAAATCTTAATTTTTTTTAAATAAAGAAGTTTGAACTACTATTAAGCTATATTTATATATTTTTAAGATAAATAAATATTTACAATGTAACAAACTTAACATACCCATTTTGAACCAAATTATTTACACAGTTTTTAAAATATTCAAATTTAAAAATAATCAGTTATTAGTAAGTTATTCTTATACAAAGTTCGGATCCTGTTTACCCCCCTCCCCCACGAGAAAAAAAACCAATACAGTATGATTCGGTATGTTAAACACTACAAGAATATAGATTTTAAACAAATTCGTTGAATATATTTTCAAATAATTTAGAGCTCAAACAGATTATTCATCAGTAAAATACCCTTAATTTAAGGACTAGGATCAAAATCAAAAATTTAAATATAAATTTTTAACAAAATATGTGTTTGTTTTGTGTTTAGTCTTATATGAAACGTAAATATTCTTCATAATTTAAAGATTGATTCTTTTGACGATTACAATACTTTTCATATGAGAAGGTAGAAAGCTGTAATCATCTGTGAAAAGGTTTAGTTACGACGAGCGAGTAAACCACCCTTGGCTCTGGTCCAAACCTCCGTGTCAAGTCCAAGGGACGAGATGTTTCCGATCAACTAGTTACTAGAGATTGGCTCGGGGTTCGAGTCTCGTCTTGACTTGAATTACGAATGCAGCTGAATTGAACGAATTCAGAAGTGTAAAGCTGGTCGTTAAAGGGCATAAGCTCATCCCTGGAGAGGAGGAAGAGGGATACGAAGGAAGAGGTGAGGGAAAGGGTTTTAGGATCTCAGCCGTAGGAATAGAGAGACCTGGATCAATACCATCTGGTGTCCAATCTAATTTAGTGTCTTAATATAGGTTTGTCCTATGATATCTTGCCCAAATTTTGGAAATTTGGTTTTAAAGGGGTTTTTTTAGGTTAATTATTTTAAAGTCATTAAACACGTGTGTGTTAGCTCATTTTGTCTAGTTTTACATTGATTTGAGGAGTGTGTTCTAACACTGACCAGTTTTCTAAATACACAATTTATTTAGCACAAGATTTTACTATACGTTCGGGTTTTAAGCTTATGTACTAGTTACTCTAATGGTTTTAGTGATAAGGAAGATTATATTAAAAGAAAGTGTAGCCACATTTGCGGGAGGGAGAGTGGAAAACTATTTTGGAAATACCCCTCTCAGAAAACCCGAGCGGGATTCGAACCTCGATCTCCTCGTAATCAGAAGTCTAGTCACTTGCAAAAGTATCGCCTTGGACTATGCGACCACCATAGTAGCTAAATCAACTATTACAGATTGTAATTTGTACGATAGTAAATCAAATATATTATTTTTTCTATAGCTGGTTCTTGATACATTCTAAGCACGTTTTGTACATAGAACTGGTCTTAGAGCAATAATAACACTAAGCCAGTTGATACACCTAAGGTTTCTGACTATTCAATTCATACTTCTTTAATAACTCATCTTACTATATATTTGTGCTGAAAGAGCAATTATTCTCCGAGACCTTTTCACAATAATACGGGTGTATTATTCCTACTTAGTTTACTCATTCCTACTCTTTGAATGAGATAGTTAGTTACCATGTATTAAACGTAACAATTTAAAATAATTTCCACGTTTTATTCAATACTTAGAAAATATTAATTAAATATTTCAAAATGCCTTATAAGAAATAATCAAAATGATTTTAAATCAATTATATATTCATTTAATATTGTGTCTAGCAGTCGTGCATAGTATATATAAATAAACTGTTTACGATATATTTTTTTATCAATTGAAAAAAAAACATTTAAAGTTTATCCTTACTGCTTTAGAATGTCTTTCTGTGCGTGTGAAATTGTACGATCTACATGAAGATGAAGTCATTTATATTCTTATCGAGTCCTTTCAAATCTTTAATGGGGATATTTTACATACTCCAAAAGAGAGGCTTTCTTTCATCTATACGTGTAATGGTCTATTCGAAGGACAGTTTTTACACTAGCTTTTCCTCCGTTTCTTTTCTTTTTTTGCCTGAAAGGTTGGCAACAGATGCTGGGAAGTACTATCGAGTGCTCAGAGTCAATGTTCGGTCACATCTGCTGGTCCCCCCCTTGTTCCGCTGGGGGAAGAGAACAAAATGGTCAATGTTAGCGCGGAATGAAAGGGGGTGAATATAGGAAAAATATTGGTTCGAATATATGTATAAAGAAGAAGGGCTACAAATCTCTACCTATGGACTAAGTGTTTTGAGCCAGACCCGAAATATTATTATTATTATTATTATTAGCACCGCGTCTTACTACCCGTTCGGGTTATACGCACTTACGCTAATGTGTAATGGTAGGGTGATTGTGATATGAAATGGAGGACCTACAGTTTAACGTGGAATCCGAACCACGGTGGAGGCCTGGCATTCCTCACATTCACAAGATGTCTTGTCAGAGGTGAAGGAAGGGTTTGGTAATCAGATAAATCTGTGCCGGGACCGAGGATTGAACCCCGGCCGCCAGCANGGTTTGGTAATCAGATAAATCTTTGCCGGGACTGAGGATTGAACCCCGGCCGCCAACATAGAAGTCTGACACCTTACCCCTAGACCGCCAGGTCACCTATGACCCGAAATAAGTGCAATAGTTTTCCTCAAGGTCCCCGACATTTGTGGCAGACGACTCTAAGCAATTATCAGTTGCTGGATGAGACTCTAATTAAACAGCGTTGAAAAATTCAGATGTGGCTATTTTCTAGCTAAGCACAGGTGCTATGATAAATATAATTGTTTTTATAAATGATTTGTTGTTCACATCTACTGGTAAACGTTTATGTCAGGCTCATACGGAAGGAGGGGGTATTGAGGGTGTTCAAGGGACTCAAACACTCCTTGAATGTACCAAAGATTTCATGAGTACAAACTAATGTGTAAATTCCATTCCGTCATTATTAAAGGCAGTGTAAATCCCATCCTGTGATAAATCGATTTTTTTAAAAGTGTAAATATATTATTAAGTAGGTACAAAATATTCTGAGATTGATTAAACTTACTTTCCCAATAATTTTTACTTATTTTTAAGAAAACAATTAACAATTATCGGTGAGTATATATGTTCTACGAAGACAATAAATAGTGCAAATGTGTTGAATTAAATTTTTTTTTAAATGAAATAGGTCTGTTCATTTAGGCTTTTTTTTTCTCAAGAAAGTGAAGTTTGTACATACAAATAATGAGTAAGAATCAAATATTTATTAAATAAACTTATATAAATATTACAAAGAATCGTTTCTGCACTGCGTTATTGAAATTAATATTTTTTTTGTGGGTTTGAGTTTGTGTCGTAAAATGTGGTCGTGTTGAAATAGATGTTTGATTTTTAACAATATTTTTTCCATTAATATATTTCAATTGCTAACAGTTGAAGAGTACAGGGGAAAAAGTGATAAAGTAAAAATACACACAACATTACAGGAAAATAACTTTTATACCTCAAACCCCATGAGGAATCCATCAAATACTTTTCTTTTAAATTAATTAAAATATGGCAAAGACCTCTCTAAGCCATAATCTAAAGTGCATTAGAAAGTTCTCGTTATTGTCTAATAGATGGAAGCACTAACTCAATTTGAGTAAAAATGAGGACTTCCCCTTTAATAATGATGAAATTAAATTTACATCAGAGCTTATAATTATAGGATGGAATTAATATCAAAAAATGAAAATGGGACCAACATTTACCAACACCTTTAATGCTTAAGTGAGAATTTATTTGAGTTTTACAATATCCTTCGCTCATAATTTACAGTGTGTACACGATAATTATTAGCCTTGTGAAGTCCCGCTATTGGTGGAGTAAACTGAATTGAGATCATTCAACCAGGTCAACCATAGAGCATCGCCTCTCAGCCCACATTACTAACCTCTTCATATTATACCTTGTGTAAGCTATAATTTAATTATTTTAAACGTGAAGTGACTCCATTAGATGTTAATTATAATACATCAAACTTATGTTTGTGTACCACATATTACTACCCACAGGGACTATCCTTATATCTATACTAATTGAATAGGGAATGGGAAGGCAAAACATTGTGAAGATGTTTAGTCGAATTTGCGAATATGCATAGTGGCTGGTAATTAATAAAATGCATATTTCAATAATATCAACTGGGATTAAAACTCAGATCTACACGTCACCAATAAAGCTGACTATACACAACTGTCCCCTATATCTGCGTTCCCGCTGATGCAGTTAAGCATTGTGACTCCACGCTATATATATATATATCGTGGAGTCACAATGTATATAGATATATACATGTATATATATATATATATATTCAACTTGTCTCATGATTCACCCATATGTTCCACCAAATTAAATTTATTATATAGAAATAAGGATGTAATCATTTATATGAAATGTACCCACATTCTGGAGGGAAGAATGACTATCCAAAACGTCACACAAAATCATCCAGTCAGGATTCAAACACGCAAACTTACTTTACATGAAAAATCCTGTCAGAGGAGCCTGATTTTTATTCCGAGTGATTCAATAATGTTAATTAACCATCACGAAGTCATATCGTTGAGGGTTTGACGTGTAGACAACTTATAAGGTGTACTCTGGAAAACGTTCTGTTTCCACAGATTGACTGTAAGTCTGGGGACCTATTGTATACACTGTTACCAAACAAAATACTACATCAAACGCTCAAATATGCTATAAGCAGAAACAAAACGTCTGATGTAACATATATGAAGCCAATGAAAAATAATGATTTTTAACAACATATGAAAATTATTAAGGATTAACAACTTTCCCACATTCGAAGGTAATTTCATTGGTGTAGAAACGTTAGAGTATGATATAAATTGATTATATTTAAGGCAGGTTTATAAAATTTTGGGATATTCTCTTAGTAACATTATTATTATTATTATTATTAGCACCGCGTCTTACTACCCGTTCGGGCTATACGCACTTACGCTAATGTGTAATGGTAGGGTGATTGTGAGATGAAATGAAGGACCTACAGTTTAACGTGGAATTCGAACCACGGTGGAGACCTGGCATTCCTCACATTAACAAGATATCTTGTCAGAGGTGAAAGTAGGGTTTGGTAATCAGATAAATTTGTGCCGGGACTTATTAAAATCTCTAATAAAATTTGTTTACTCGCATTGGTAGACTGGCAAACTGAGTTCAATAAGTCTTATTTTCCTATGATTGAAAGAACAGATTACGAACCTCGGCCAGGTGCACTTAGGATTTCTTTTCCTGAACGATTTCCCAATATTTGCCCACGCAAGCTCGCGTAAAAACTGTCTAGAATTTAGCTTTCTCGACCTTACCCCTATTGTGTAAATAAGTACGAATATTCCAAATGGGTTGTAAGACCTGGGGGGTAATTTTTTTTTATCTCTTCTCCCTTTCCTTTGTTAAATTTTAAGATTTAATATTTTGGTGCAGTTATAAAGATAAAATTACCAGTTTTATTGTAATAAATTATGTCATTATTGATTGCCTGGTATCGTGCAGTAATGTTATAACTCTTTGAGTAAAGTTATAATTTCACATCTCTATGGTTAGAAAGGTTGACTATATTAGTTTGAGGAACTACGTATTTAAGATTTAAGGCATGATATAGAATAAATTAATATGCAACAATGCGCTTATAATATTGGCCATATTTATATTCTTGTCCAAAGAGTCAACAAATGTTCTGGTTTGTAATTAACAAGCAGCTTAGGTCGAATAGTAGATGGGTTGACCACTGAATATCTACAGTATACAGTGTGATTCAAAATCTTAATGGGAGATAGGGAACCCTAAAACAAACCTTTTTCATTAATGAATGTATTATATCTGAAAACGGCACCATTTCTTGCCAAAGGACCTTGTTTGGCGGCTAGTCAAATGGCTACTTTTCACCGTCGTCTTTCGTAATGCAGACTTCCTACGTATAACATGGAGCATTTCATAGATTCTGAAATGGCTGGCATGCATATAACAATTGGGGCTGGGTAATCTTTGAATCTATGGCAGTTAATGCGTTGACGTTATCAGTCATGCATTACTGTTGGTGGTCGCTCCTTTGAGAAACTGCTGTGGATTAAAGCGTGGTTCACACTTTCTGCCTTTAATTTATCTACCAGTAGTGTCCTCTAGCACCTAAGGGTGATATCTAAGGATATATATTCATCGACTAAAAACGTTTGTTTTAGTGTTCCCTATCTCCCATTAGATGTGTATGGAGAGCTTAGAATCACCCAGTAAATGGATTTAAATCCTATTAACGTATGTATGGAAAGTTACATATCACCCTTTTTATGGACTTAAATCCCATTAAAATTTGTATTGAGAGTTTCAAATTACCTTGTATATGGACTTAAATCTCTTGGTGTTAGTGTTGTTTGTGTCCCAAATCATACTAAAATTTCCGGGGTGTCCACGCCTTCAAACTAATTGTCTAGGGTCGATCAAAGTAGATAGATAAGATTAACCTAAATTTTAGTGGAGGAAGTGTGGGAAACTAGATAAACTTCAGTAGACCCAGACAGGATTCTAACCCTGATCTCCCGGGATATTGCGCGAACCAGATCAGACGAGGTTGACTCAAAAGCAAATGCACCTACTGAACTAAAATGTTTGTAGCTAAGTCTAAAAAACCCATCTTCCAATGTTTTATAATTAATATATTTCACCAAGTTATTTTTTCAATGCCCTTGAAAATTAAATTACCCCCTCCAATAATGATCATTTAAAGTGTGCCATAAAAATTAGATTAAATAATATATAGTATTTATACAGTGCAACTGATATGCTGAAATATTTAAACTACTTGAAGAAAATATTTGAAATTATTTTAAACTAGAATAAATAAATGAAAGGTTACATATTCAGTTTGTATAAACCTATACAATAGTCACAGTGTAAAAGTGCCATTTATCGGCAAATTTGTGATACCTTGATGATATACAGCTTGACCAGCAATGTGGATGGTGGAAAAAGAATTTCGTAGCTAGTGAACTTGAAGCGTAAACGTATTACAGAGTTCTCTTACGCTAATCGTTTTACGAATACAATTAATTACTTTACGGACTCCACGTCCCTTGGACTGTGATCACTACCGAGATCACCTTTAAGATACCTTTGAACGTCTAATTAGTTTAGACCACATGATTCACGATATATTCACGGAGGAGGCAAACGAGGCCGATGTGTAACTGGGTGAATCTTATTTAGGGGTTTCCATATTTAAAATTCATAGGACTACTGGAGGTATTGAACATAAACTAGCTGCATCCATGGATGAGATATCCATTGCACAACCCACTACATCTCCGCATTTTCTAGTGTTGGCTACGCAGACAGTGAGACTTTCTAACCAAGAATAGAGACATTTTAGGGAGATTTAGAAACGTGGAACGCTTCTGGGAGTAGTTTGAGACATTCATTTACAAGAACCCATCAATATTAAGCTGAGATAAGCCCGCTTTTCTGCTTAGATAATTAGAAGGTGAGCCAAAGCACTTAGTGGACGGTATCACCGTGATACTGGGCAGGTATGATTATATAAATACAATTCTACGATCCCGCTACGGTAACAAAAAGTGAATTATTTTAGGCTCATCTGCATTATTTATAAGGTATTCAACTCTTACAGCATTCTACTCCAAATAAATTGAACACTACGTACATCGAGTGAAACAGATGAAATCAAGAATTTCAATCATTAGGGGAGAATGTTAATTGGTATGGTCGAGTATGAACAACAAAGATACTTCGCGCCTTCCAGCATGTCATTTGTTTCTAATAGTAATAACGCAGAAAATAAGAGGCTACACTTTCAGACCCAATAGTTTCAAGCATACTGTAGTCACGCTTCAAATTCACTCCATGCTTAAAAGGAAAGAAAATAAGTTACTACGCGATCCGTTTTGTGGTTGTAAAGCCACTGGGTGTAAGAACGTAAAACAATATTAAGGACGTATAAGATCGAATACAGAATCTAAAGGCCACTAATCGTTGCTTTATTTGCTTGAATCAAGGTCACATTGTGTAAAATTGTTTCAAGAAGACCTAGGAATTTTTTTCCGAAAGCAATAAACTTCACTATAAGTCTATTTGTAATGAAATACAAGCAATCAGAACTTCTATCGGTAAGGTATACATATAATTACCAAACTTTACTTATACACAAACTGCACGCATTTAGATCACAGTACTAACCGGACTGAGCAAACATTCACGTTGTGCTCCAGATGCAGGAGGTTTATCCGGCTTATTAGCCAAGTACCTAATAAATATATTAAGGGTCCTTTACAATATCCGTGGAACTTGGACAAGAGTCATGGCATCAATCGCTGCTTTCAAGAGCACACATGCTTATTAACCGCAGCACACTACACACCACGAGATCGATATTCTATCGTGCACACAGAAACTGTAGCTAGCTGATTTGGAATACAAGTAACAATATCTTCCCAATGAAATTCTTATAGGAGGCGACTACTACGGAAAGTTAGTTAAAGACAGCCAGCCAATACGGATATCCATGGCATTGGTATTACTTGCATCAGTTTTTAGTTGGATTATCAGTGGGAACAGACCTGGTATTACAGTCAACCAGGTAGCAGCTAATAAAATCATGATAGAACACATCCCCTGTAAAACTATAATATAGTACGATTCTGGGTATTTATCGTGAAATATCAATTACTAACTGTTCGGGTTGTATTACGTTATGATTGTTGGGATGGGTTAGGTAGAATTAGAGTAAATTTATTGGCATCTCCTAGGAGAGTGAATGGGAAAAAAACAAAAAACACCCTCAGTACCCTCGACTAAGATTACAACCTTGACCTCCTTGTCACCGATAAACGTGAATAAGCGAGTCTTAAACATAGGTCAAGTGCGAGTAATAATTTGTTTTATTTTGTTTCCCAAGTATAATTACCAGTTAGGGCTAACCGCATATAAGGTTGTGGAAATTAAAATTTCTAGAAAATATACAGTAATTTGTGTGGAGATACGGTGGGAAACCAACAAGGAAAATTTACCCTCAATACATCTTACCTGGATTCAAGCCCCGACCTCCCCGTAATCAGCAGGCCAAGAAATTGCGAGAGTATTAAAACATAAAATGATTGAAGTATATGCTAATTTTTAACGTGTGAAATTAAATATAATTTTTCTTTGTATACACATATACTTATGTAAGCTTGACCAAACATGAAATATCTAGTATGCAATGCATGTAAATCCAATAAGTTTTTTATATATCTCAAGCTCGTGAATATGTCAGTGTAAATATAGATTATATATTTCAATATTTTCTTTAGCATGTATTTAACTTTTAAGTATGAAAATAAAATTAGCTAAATAGGTCAACTATACTGACACTCAAACCAAATTCGTTGAAACGTGAAAAAGTGTTTAAATACACCAAAGCTAGCCTCGTGTCAAAATGTTCAACCACCAACAAAATGGACATAACCTAATTCCTGGAAAAGTCCGCATTCAAAATGTATCTCATACGCTGTGAAGCAAACAAATTGTTTGGGCGACGCAAAATTTCCTAGACCACTTTGTTGCCGGCTTGCTCCTTATTCCTGATGTCACCAGGCGGAAGAAGCGAAGAGAGGAACACGGAAAATGAGAGGGGGAGAGGCATGTGCGCTCTTCACTGTAATTTATGTTAAAATGCTCCGGCAGACCTTTGTTGAAACCGGAGTGTGCGCCTTCATGTGTTGCTGTGTGTGCTATATCACTCACATAGTTACATGTAAAACTAGTGGATTGTTGAAACCCTCGTGTATGCCTGTGTGTTGCTATTTTTTACTATACAACTTGCATATTTACATGCACAAATTATGTTTGTTTAAATCCACGTGTGTGCCTTCATGTGTTGTGTGTGCTATACCAGTTGCAAAGTTACATGTAAAATTACTAAATATTTGTTAAAACCCACGTGTATGTCTTCGTGTGTCGCTGTGTTCGCTATACCACTTGCATAGTTACATGTAAAATTACCAAATATTTGTTGAAACCCACGTGTGTGTCTTCGTGTGTCGCTGTGTTCGCTATACCACTTGCATAGTTACACGTATAACAGGATGCTTGTTGATACCTTTGTGTGTGCCTTCATGTGTTGATGTGTTTGCTATAACACTTGCACTGTTAAATGTATAACTAGACGTTTGTTTGAAATAAAATGTGCACCTTCATATATTGCGTTTTTTGCTAAACCTTTCTCACAATTAAATATAAAACTAGATTAGTGTTCAAATATCTGTAGATTTATGTACGCATCCCTACATGTAAAGCTAGATTATTTTTCAAATCAAAGTTTGTATGTTCATGTAAAACAAGATATATATTCAAACCCACGAATAAGAATGTATGTGTTGTAAATTTAAACCACTTGTACGATTATATGTAAAACAATCAAGGATGCATGACTTTATATGTTTCTGTCCTATACCAGTTACACAGTTACATGTATATATGACGTTTGTTCATTCTTGAGTATTCAATTATAATTATCAAAAATTTATATTCTATAATTTTGAAATATTACACGAGCAAAAAATGTGTTTAAATAATGATGATGATAAATGAGTGCAAAACTATTATTACTTGCAAATCATTGATGTTATGTTTTTGAATAACCAAAACCCATTGCACAACTGAATTTCACGATGCAAGCTAATTATTTTCAGAAATGATTTACGTTAACCATGGTTTTTAATTAATTAGCTAAAACCACAGATCCTGTCACTACATCTTTCAGATAAAAATGCCTAGACACCCGCATGGTGGTGAAATTGCCTAAAATAGTTAGATACCTAGTAATATTTGATCATCGTTGTTGGTGATATAGCTCCTTTAGGTTCAAATATAAACTGGGTACATTATTGGTGCTTTCCAACTGTTATTTACAATAAAATATCCCACCCATCCTCTTATATCAAGGTTAATGTGGGTATTCTTTCAATAAACTACTCTCATCCTCCTTAAAACATAGCGTAAGACATTGTGGTCAATAGAGTTAAACATGAGAATGACAACGTCAATGTTTCAGCTCTCTCTATCTAGTGACATTGAGGTTGGGTTCTTAATTCCAGCCAAATATATTTAGATGATTTTTATTAAAGTGTTTCCTAATATCTCTACAAGCCAGTTCAAAACTTATCCATCCCTAATCAACTAGTAAAAAATATGCTAATATCCTTATGGATGATACTAAAATCATGTAAAAAAACATAGGTTTTGTCATATTATTGATAAAAAAAAAAGAGCAAATACATGATAGTCTAGTTTGATAAAGTAATTAGAGGATTTAAAACACTATTTTTAAAATAAATCTTTGTCTTTACTCATTGAAATTCAAAGTCTTGTTTTTTATTCATTTTAACCTGAATACACGTGTCATACAAATAAATTATCTACCATAAAAATGACAATAAATCTAATTATTTTGATAGATTATATTGTTTTAATTGGCTAAAGACCGGTTGACTACTTTCGCCAACATTTTGTTGAAAATCCACATTTAAAAATATCCAACCACTTCTTAAATCAAGTGGGATTTCTAAACGTCTGCAACGCGTCACAATGCTCTCCCCATGTAGCACCCTTAATGGTTTATAAATTATTATTATTTGTTTGGGGAACAATTTTTACTTTCTTCATCGACAATCCTTTTGTTGTAAAATAAACATTATTAGCTACCTTTCGTGAAATCTCCAGTACTATAAAAATATCCTTAAAGAGTTTTTTAAAGTTATATTTATGTTTTACTAAAAATCACTATAGCTTAAATAGAATCATTGTTATTAATTAATGCATTTTTTTAGAAGTTATCAAATAACGTTTTGTGATAAAAAATATTATGGTAGGAAAACTATAACTATAAACTCTTATCTTTTCTAAATAAATATAATGTATGTAAATATTTGCTCAACTTATGAATTGTTAAAACAAAATTATTTCTTGGAAGCACGAAACTTTTACAATTTCCTTACTACTAGGTATTTGTATGTTAAGAACAACCTCACGGAAATTACCTGGTTGTCATAGCAACTAGACACATTATGACTTACAATGGTAGTTGGACAGTAACAATACTTAGGGGAAATACATAAATTAGACATAAATATACACTTCAATAATAATGGGAAAAATAAATGATGATAAACATGAGGATGAAAGTTGATAAATATGAAATAATTAAAAACATATACATAGTAATAATATGATGTATAGAACTAGCTGTGATGTTGGCAGTTAATATTTTGTATAATATTTCAGACTAATAGTTTTTCTTGGATGGCTTGAAATGGGGAGGATACATCTCTGATAGAAATAGAGACATCCCACCCTTTGATTTGTTCTTCAGTTGAAAGACAATCTTGTAGAAATTTATTCAAAAATAAAAATCTTCATAATAGAAATAGTATTTGAGAACATTCCTCATAAATACTCCCAGTCTTAGTTGGGATCCAGGGCTAACTATTGATACATTAACTTTCAACTTTACCACTATTTTAGTAATATTATTCTTGTGGTAAAATCTACAAATCTAGTTTCATTCCAGTTTTGAAACGACGCCATAACTAAGAGACTTGATCAAAATTTGAATTGTCCCAGCTCACTTCCACAATTAAAAAACATTCCCTAATTGAATTGAAAAGGTGCTCTTTTACTAAAAAAGTATAACAGCAGTAACTCTATATTTAAACTGATGATATTAAAGTGAAGATGTAAGAATTAACTGTAAAAGTGAAAACAGTATTAAAATATAATAGAATCGATACAATTTTTTTTTTAATTCTTTAATTGACAGATAACGAGATTCGAAGCTTTCAGCTTTTAGATGTCAACAGTATTCCCTCTATATTATTTCGACTAAGTCTCACACGCTAGTTTTCCTGATTGCGACTACTAGCTTGTACACAACAAAATAATAGCCTCCATACATGAAACATTATTTGTAATATTTTCAATCTCAACCAAAATTTAAAAGATTAAACAACCCACATTGGTTTGTGTCCATTATGTTACCTCACAATGTCTGTTTATATATTTCAAGCTCTTATTACATTAAAAGAACGTTAAGAATGATTTCTTTTAAAAAATAACATTTTAAACAAAATTTAAATCTGGCTTCAACGTTCTTAAATAACTAATTCATTCACATCCTACGGTTAAGCGAACAATGATTATTTAGCATGTGAAAGATGGTATAAATATTCAATTAGATCTTTCCTATGAGATCTACTAAACTTAAGCGTTATAAAAATAAACTGTAATAATAATACTTCTTAAAGAGGCCAAAAGAATTATAAGAAAAAAGTAAGACAGCGATGGGGGTAGAGTCAATATAGGTTTCTGTATAGAAAATAATTAGGAAAACCCATAGCAAAATGACAAAGAGGAAAAGGGTTAAAAGTGATTTGTCAACTGTAAGGAAATGAATGATGACACGAAGTCCTTTCGTAAAGAGAAGAGAGTGAGGATGAAATAAGATGATCATAGGAGACAGTGAGCAAAGTTCGTAACAAGAAATAAGAAAGTTCTTTGTCATTAACCTTTATAAGATAGAGACTTATTACCAGAAAACTACTATTTAAAAAAAAAAAACTCAAATGTGAATTATACATTCGGTGACTAAGAAATATATTTATATGACGACATTTAATTTTATAAATGGTTAAGAAAACGGTGACCTGGCGGTCTAGGGGTAAGGTGTCAGACTTCTATGCTGGCGGCCGGGGTTCAATCCTCGGTCCCGGAAAATATTTATCTGATTACCAAACCCTTCCTTCACCTCTGACAAGACATCTTGTGAATGTGAGGAATGCCAGGCCTCCACCGTGGTTCGGATTCCACGTTAAACTGTAGGTCCTCCATTTCATCTCACAATCACCCTACCATTACACATTAGCGTAAGTGCGTATAACCCGAACGGGTAGTAAGACGCGGTGCTAATAATAATAATAATAATAATAGTTAAGAAAACATTAAGATATGTTTGTGTACAACAGTTCAGTTATGGTAGGGTCAAACGTATTTTATATATATATATATATTTCAAAACACTTTTTATTTAAAAAATAAAGTAGATCCGATTATATGGCTTGAAGAAGTAGATATATCTTTATTTAGTTAAAAATCAACACGGTCGAAACCAGCTTATACTCATTAGATTGACACACTTTAAGCCGTTGTCATTAATGCTTGTGACGATTCACTTTAAAATAATATTAACACTTTATATTACAGTAAATGCAAGATGAGGGCATACGACTGTATATGTCTTTCCTGTCTTACTACACCATTTGGAGTATCCAAATATTTAAATCAAAAAAGTAAGATTAATAAATGTATAGCTTAGAGGGAATATACCTGCAAATTTTTGGAGGGAGAGTGGGTAAAATTTAGGATAAAACATACTTCCTACATCCGCCCGGAACTATACTTGTGTACGCCGCATTCTATAAACCATGAACTGATAAAATAATATTGTATTACATTAGCTACATTTCATAATCCTTTTACAAAGCTAAAACTAAATATTGGGAAAGCTTTCAATTTAATTCTAACCATCAATTAGACAGTTTTGTCAAATCAATAGCATTTTAAAATAAATCATCTAAGCAAGTTAATTTTGTTAATATATATATACATTTGCTTAGTTTATTAAACAATTGAAAATTGCTTTTATTGTAGGAGGGAGGGTGATGGTACATTATACCGTACCAATAATTTTAGGTGACATTCTCCATATTGCGTAACGCTTAAATTTTCTTCAGTGACATAAACTAAACGTTTACTAATTGCTAGGGACATCAAAACATACATATTCGTACTGATTTCAATAATGTTACTTAAAATATTTGATTCATGCGCTTGTTATTTCATCGTCAGTATCAAAACACTCAGAGAGAATTGGCTGTCAAAATTATTACGCAACTTTGTTGGTTTAGTTTCCAGTGGTCGTATTTTGATTAAAAAAAACACATGAAGAGTTGAACTTTTATTTTATAAATATCGGTTTGATATGTCAGCGTCAGGATTTTATAAACGATGTTGACAGTTGAATCTAACCGTGAGACAATATATTGGTATAATTTCATCCCCTACTTAGAACTTTAGAGTCAGGTCATTATAAGCAATATTCGTATCCTCTAACGTAGGCCTCGAGATATAATTCATTGAATGTTTGATAGAACTGCTATTAATTTGTTATTTACTTTTAATCCCTTTATTCAAATTCAACTCCTGAGATATTTTTGAAAAACATGTAAATATGTATAGTATAAAATGTTTTAAATAAGAATAGCTTATGAATTATGATAAGCTTAATATAATTGCTAATATGTTTCTAGCATTATTTAATGGAAATTGTTTCTCTCATTAAGACTCCCAAATATTAGCCCCGAGCAGTGTAGATTTAATTTTAACTGTAGCACAGTGGTTGACAACCTGTCAAACTCACGGCATTTTTTCAGTCGATGGCGTAAGAAAGCTACATATTCACTAAAAGGCAATCTTACCTTACATTATCCAGCTATGGCCTAAGATAGGGCCATAGTGTAATCCATCAAGGTAAGCCCACTACCTTGCGTGGCTCCAATATGATGTATCTGAAAAGATAAAGCCATAGTGTAATCCTTCAAGGTAAGCCAGCCATCTAGCCTATTTTCGATATGATGTAGCTTATAATATTGGCTCAATATTGGGTTAATACCACTACCTTGCTTGGTTACACTATGGTACAGCTTGTAAGATAGAGCTATAGTGTGATCAGTAAAGGTAAGGCTACTATTAGCTTTTAGGGTAATTTTGTAAATAATTCCCAATTTATTTTCGTTTTAAATGATGCACTTCAAAGTTCGGCCGGTGCTTAACGAGCTGTGTTGCCGGCGTGACAAAATAATACTATTTACATCAATTCAAAAATAAAACGGAAGGAAAACGTTTAGCATAGTTTAAAATAATCAAAATAATGAATTTTGAGCTAAGGAAGAACACTTACACCATTTTATTAAACATATTTATCCCTCTAAGAGGTTTGTTGAGCCTATTTATTTTCAATTTCAACCATGATTTATTTCAAGGCATGCGCAGATCTGTTAAACAAGGGAGTGGCGTGTCTCGTGATTATAAAATAAGTAAGAAAAAAAAAGACGTGATGTCAAACCTCCAAACTAGCACTTATTTCAATTTTGACAAATTGAAATAAACATTTTAATTATTTTAATAAACATTGTTTATATTAATTGACATATATTTCAATCTGTATATTAAATTTGCATTTTATTTTATATTCATCCCTAGTCCATAGCCAACATTTTATCTTTTGTTTTAATGTATACGTTTTCTTTTTGGACTCGGAAAGAGCATATAACGTTTTTAAATTTGATTCCTGGAACACTTTTTGAAGAATATTAGGGTCTTCTTCTTTGGCATCCTTAAAGTATGGAACCAAATATGTGTGGTTCCTTAGTACATTTATTTTAAAAGTGAAATCTTAGTCTAAAAGTGGGATATTAATAAATCAATAGGACGCTGAGTGTCTTGGGAAGAACTAGAGCCTATTGATATCCTAGATCTATTGATTGTTTGCAATTAAGATTAGGAAACAAATTTCCTACATTTTGCTGTTTCAACAAAACATATTCTCTTGGTGAGATCCAGCCAAATTTTCATCTATAAATATATATTTTCTCTCTCTCTCTCTTATTATCATAAATAATCTAGGATAAAACCTTCAGAAAAGACTAAATATATCCATACACTTTATTACATCCAGATAATTAATTAATGTTTTATTTTATGTCAAAATACTAATGTCATTGATTTATTTTAACAACACTATTTTTTTTATTGTTTTACTAAAAATTTTAATATCATATATGCTTAACTTATATTACTTTTTTCTTTTACTCGGGTATTATAAACGCTTAATTTGACCATTTTCGTAGATTATTATTTAAATTGATTAGTTGTATTTAAGAATATGTTTCATTTTTATATTGTCAGATTAGAATTGTATTTACTCGGAATTCCCTAGGTAGGATGTGGTAACAATGAAACAATAATAATAATAACAACACACAAATTTCAATATTTGGTTTTTTAATTGTAATTTAAAATTAGTACATTTCATTATTGATCCATTGTTATTTCAATTGCTCATGTTTTTTTAGTGTTTCTTTCTTCAACTCTTGTAGAGATGTACACCATACCTTTGTTGTAGATAAGGTAGTGTAATTGTTATTAACATTGCATCATCTAGAAAAACGTTCCCGAGCACACCCAGTGGTCTCGAATGTTAAGGGTCATCGTGCTTCTATCAGAGCTAGATGAGCTAAGGGTTTTTAAAATATTATTTCCCCCCTAGTTTATAGGAGTGGCGCCCAATATACATATATAATCTTATTCAACTCGACGGGAACTTTGTTGTGTAACATATTTGGAAGAAAAACTTGTATTTTTATTAGAACGTATTAATAATATTAAGGATAGCTGAACTTTTTATTTTTCCAAAGCGTCATCTTAAAGAATATATAAAAAAAATCAGGTTTTAATAAATAATGTTTCTATATACCTAGGTAGATGTATGACTACGAACAGCAAATTTAATCATAAATAAATTACTTAAAGTAATAAATCCATTTGATATTAATTTGCATTTGATTCACAAATAAATGGAGCTATTTTTAGGTCTATCACTTTTAAATGTTAGAGTATATGTCATTTTACTATATTTAAAAAAAATCAGGCCTACCCTTTAAAGCCTTACTAAAAATAAGTAACTTATCAAACTAATTTTTCTATTTTATCCACAAGTCAAGGTGAAGTTGAGAAAGTCTTAACAAATAGTTGCGTCAGTTTACCAAATAATCTATATTTTAACGTAACTTGGACTATGCACATTAATTTAACAAACGCTTTCTTATCTCGCTTTTATCAACAACCAACACAATACAGTAGTTAGTGAAGATGTCTCAAGGCAAATATTAAAATTATTATCTTTCATACAATAGTATAGGATATATATCATAAGAGTCTAGACTTGGAAGCTTTAAAAAATGGTCTATATTGGATTGCACCATAGTCTTAAACTGTACATGTATCTTATTGATGGATGCCGATCAATAAAGTACAAAAATGATATCACCAAATACTTTGATTCATTTTGAATTTATACATGATATAAAATATGGCGGTTTGATACATGTGATTTTGAACTCAAGACTTATGTTATAATAAATATATATTATATTGTTTACGTGAAATTACTAGTCCTTGTAAAAATAGAATTATTATTTGAATATCTGCTTTTAACTTTCTCTGGACCCCTAGGAGAGAGAAGTAGTATATTGTGATCTTAAAAATAAAATTGGACTCGAGATTTAGATAAATGTCAACGTTTTAGAATACCCTGAAATTGAAAAAGTTATTTTATCGATGCCGTCTCTTTGTCTGAATCTCGGATTAGAGCCGAGACAATTTGTCTGATCGGGCTAAAACATGATATCAAAGGTTTTCATAAGACTCCACTGAGGAGTTTTTAGAATTAGATGCCAAGCCCTAGAATTAAGGGGTGGTTTACTGAAGGGCAAAAAGAGAAGAGAATTGATTTTCTCAAAATCCACTAGCACGATTTTGGTCAAACTTTGTATTTAGACACTGTTTAGTATTACAAACAATATGGAAGCTTTCTTTTTCCCAAGGAAATTACTTTAGAAGCACTTTAGAGAGGGTAAATTTCCAATTTTGATCATATCCTTGGAACTATTTGAGAAATGAAATAGCTTGTCAACGTAAATATGTAGTACCATTAAACGTAAAACTTTTTGTTTTGTTTAACATATATTTTTATAAAACCATTAATTTCTGAGCTATAAGCCGATATTTATTTTTTCATTCAAGTCTGAAAATAAAATGGATTGCTATTCTCTTAAATGGACAAAGATGTTCTTCTTTTCTTAATGGTCCTGTACCTGTGAATGTTATTTTATCTATGCTCTTTGTATGTTTTCTCAACATCTTAAAGGAACAAGTTTTGTGATTGCCAAAAAATCTAATACAATAGTTTAATCTATGTCGATGTTTCCTGAGTCATGAATGCTTAAAAAAGAGAAGTTTTTTCATTGATTCTATTTAAATTCCTTACAAATAAATACTTTCGCTATGCTTTTTGGTAGAAAAAGATACTCCAATTTACTTAATATTTCTATAAAAGTGTATTTCATTAATGCGCATTGGGGGAATGGTCCCTCAACAATGTTTATTATTTCGTTTCACAAACCTTAGGCGGTTTTAGTAAGGGTCTCTATTTTTTGATTAAAAATAGATAAAGTATCTGCGGTACACTGTAGGGTCTATCATTTAATTCTAAAATGTTTAAATGATCAAAGTTAAATAATAATTTTTTAATACTTTTAACCTTGTGATAAATTTTGTTAATTCAAATTAGTGTAACAAATGTTTTAGATTTGATAAGCTTCTTACAAAATATATACAATATCATATACACCAATGACAATGAGGACTCGTGCTTGGTTTTAGTTTTGTTTGCTTTGTTGGAAGGGAAGTCGGAACTAAAATCTCAAACTGTGGGTAAACATCCTCTAAAGTTTATCTTCTTTGTACTTAATTTCTAGTGTAAATATGATGATATATTTAATGAGTAACAAGATATGCTGCATAAACTTAATAAAAACATGGATTGTTAGCGTTATAGTTTTAATAAAATAATAAATTAACGTTTTTTTAATGTTGGATGTAAAAATTAGAATTTTTTAAACAAATCATCCTACAATAATTCCACTATCATTCATAACACGTGGACATCGGGGTTAAATTTCAACTTACGTATATGCGAATCAAATAGCCAAAGGGTGACCTGGCGGTCTAGGGGTAAGGTGTCAGAGTTCTATAATGGCGACCGGGGTTCAATCCTCGGTCCCGGCACAGATTTATCTGATTATCTAACCCCTCCTTCACAGGCCTCCACCGTGGTTCTGATTCCATGTTAAGCTGTAGGTCCTTCATTTCTACTCACAATCACCCTACCATTACACATTAGCGTAAGTGCGTATAACCCGAACGGGTAGTAAGACGCGGTGCTAATAATAATAATAATAATAATAATAATAATAATAATAAATAGCCAAAGCTATTATTTATGCTTTATGCTTATGATTTACGCACGTCCATCATAGACTCTGCCTTAAAATATGAGTTAAGAATGACCTTGAGCATGGGATGATTCCTGGATAGCTCAGTAGGTAGAGCATTGCCATACTAAACAAAAGATCTCGGGTTCCATTCCCGTGTCTAGGTGTTATTTTTAAATTTTCAGAATACGTATATGAGTTAAATCACTTTTAGGGTGCATGTTCATAGTACATATATCTAAATGGGTTTAATATCAAGTTTGAGATCCTTTTCAGCAGGTATTCCCTTTACGTCAAGGAGCGAACTTCAGTGACAAAGACATGAGTCATTTTTAAAACATAATAAGTCAGAAGGCTTTAAAACTATGATGGTTTCGTTATTCTTAAAAGCTCATCTCTACTTACGAATAGCACGTAGCTTGTGTAGGTATTGCGGCTCGAACCAGACGTCATTGTATTGATGCAGTTTTATTTATTCTACTTTAATATTAAATACAAATCAAAATAACCAAGACGTCGTTTTAATCATGGAGTATAGTAAGGAAAGAACAGTTAACACAATATGCGTGGATGTTATCTAACTGCTACGTCACGGCAGGTCAACATAGGATTTCCCATGTCATTGAATTTATTTTTTATTAATCGAGTTTTAAAGATATAACGTTGAAACAAATACCATACATTCTTAAGGTAAGGTAAATTAGTTTTTTTGCAAACGCTTTTCTTATAAATCATCTACAATTTAGGCTATTTGGCTTAGTCCCGAAAATGGCCTGAAGGATTCTTTCTGCCAGGATGTAGATTAAATAAGTCAAGATAAGAAAAGGGTAGCTTTAAAAATCAAGTCAGTGTGTTCAAGGCGCAAATGGTATTTTGTGTAAATTTACCAGCGAAAGAGGAGAAATAACTCCTAATTTTCTTCTCTCTCTCTTTCTATTTCGTAAATAGGCGTCTAAGTGTGACAGTGTTGAGACCGATTAGGTGCGCTAATCTAAGATGCAAACCCCTTCGCAGCTTTAAAATCTCTGAGTAGGTAACGTCTATAACTTAGTTAAAACAAAGAGAATGACTAAGCATACCCTCTTTTTCAAGTTGTGCCTGTTAGGTGTGTAGCCTATTAAGCTATTATTGAACCGTCAAACGTCAATCGATAAGAGAGCTGCAAAAGCAATAAACATATTTTCGCTTGAGATAGTGCATTCATCAAGCACACGAGTACAATCGTTAAATTCAAGGACGGACAAGGTTCTCAGTCGCGGCCGGGTCGGCCTTGTCACCAGTGCTCGTCGACAGTTCAGTTCATCACCACCATTTGATGATGACTCGGCTCAGCGTGGCCGTGATCGGGGCCGGAGCGGGTGGGTTGTGCGCGGCCCGCCATCTTGTTGACCAGCCCGATACCTTCATCTTCAAGGTATTCGAACAAACGGGCAGAGTTGGGGGCACATGGGTGTACACAGATGAAACGAATACGGACCAACATGGACTCCCAATCCACTCGAGTATGTACAGGGACTTGAGGTAAGGGTCTAGGGAAGGATGAACTGACTCACTTGAAAAGCGCATGCGTACGATGGTGGTGCCATCTATGAAACAAAGTCTAAACTTCAAGCATGTTAAGGTTAACTATTTATTTATTTATCATTATCTGATACATTCAAGATCTGAGGTTTTTATAGGGGCAGTACATAAATGCAAATTAAATTGGTAAATAAATTAGAACGTTTTAATTAGTATCAGTACAAGCAAATATCAACTCTAGACAAAACAAATAAAAATTCAATAATAATAAAAAAAGTTTTAAATATTCCTGTTTGTTTAGATATTCTTGTTATTAAACCCTTTAATCTTTCCCATTGCGGTTTAGTACTCGTTCAGCCTATGCACAAACACTTTCTGTTTATTATTATTATTATTATTATTATTTAGCACCGCGGCTTACTACCCGTTCGGGTTATACGCCTTAAGTACTAATTACATTATTGGATTAGGAATTGGGAAGGTTGAATTAGAGGAGGTGAACCCAAATTTGCGTGGAGGGAGAGTGGAAAACCATTTTTACGAACTTCCCCCCCCCCCAGTTCACCCGA